>PVIH01012171.1:0-64927 GCA_004025045.1 Sigmodon hispidus
TCTTAGAGATCAGTCCTCTATCACTTGTAGAGTTGGTGAAAATCTTTTCCCATTCTGTAGGCTGGCGTTTTGTCCTATTGACAGTGTCCTTGGCTTTGCAGAAGCTTCCCAGCTTCAGGAGATCCCACTTATTGATTGTTGGTCTTAGTGCCTGTGCCACTGGTGTTATATTTAGGAAGTGGTGGCCTGTGCCAATTTGAAGAAGTGTATTTCCCATTTTCTTTTCTATCAAGTTCAAAGTGGCTGGGTTTAAGTTGAGGTCTTTGATTCACTTGGATTTGAGTTTTGTGCAGGGTGACAGGCTCGGATCTATTTGCATTTTTCTACACATTTCCATCCAGCTATGCCAACACCATTTGTTAAATATACTATCTTTTTTCCATTGAATGTTTTGGGCCTCTTTGCAAAGATCAGGTGTTCATAGGTTTTTGGGTTAATGTCTGGATCCTCAATTCTATTCCATTGGTCCACAAGTCTGTTTTTATGCCAGTACCAGGCTGTTTTTATTACTGTAGCTCTATAGTATGGAAAAATGATTTTCAATAAGGTCACAAAGGCAACTCCATAGAGACAGGCTGGAGTTCTCAACAAATAGTGTGAGACTTGTAAGAAAATTTTGACCCATAGTTGAAAATATAATCAAAAACTGTGAAAGGAATATGGAAAAGAGTATTTGGCATGTTTGTTTTGCTTTGTTTTGTTTCCCAGCATATAATCCTACCATCTATCTTTATGTATTTATCCAAAAAAAATAAATATGTTCATTTGAATATAAATAAGTATCTATAAAAGCTCTGTTTGTTAACATCAAAACTCAAAACAATCCCAATGTTCACTAACAGGTGAGCAAACACAGAATGTGAAATAAACCCAATACATAGATTACTATTCTGCAAATAAAACAGTATAACCTATTAAGTCTTGGTACAATGTGGGTAAATCAAAGCAGTTATGCTAACTAAAAGAAGTTAAATAACAAAATAATGTGTGGCTCAGTTACATAAGAGTTGGAGAAACTGAAAATAATATTTAAGGGATAAGAAGCAGCAGATCAGCAGCAGCCCCATGGGTGGCTGAGCGCTTGATGCCCAGGAGGAACGGGACTACAAAGAAGTGAGAAGCATCTTAGAACATTGATTATCTCTTATGGTCAGTATCATGAGTATGTGCATATATCAAAACTTATTAAGTTAAATACTTCATACTAAAGTATGTTCCTGACCAATTATATAACACATTGGAGTTGTCAATAAAGAAAATAGATAATACGGTAAACACCATCCACACATGCCCATCAAGTACGTGTCACTTACTTCCGTCCAGTCTGCCTGGTCAGTCGAACCATCAGGCTGCGGGCCTCTTCTGAGCTGGACTGGGTGTTCCTAACAAACGAAACTGGCTTCTCCAGTCCATGCTTCTTCAAAAGCTCTGACACACTGAAAGTGAAAGAAGAATATTAAACAAGAATATTAAACACTGCCCAAACAAAGAAACTAAGCATTTAAATTATGCTTAGAAAAATAAAGGGTATCACTTATACATATGATTCAGTATTACATATTACATTAATTCTTACTAAAAATAAAACTCATAATTATATATGAAACTGCATATTTCTCATTGGCTTTTATTAGACTATACTTAAATGGTCTATTCTTCAAAAGGTGAAATCTCTAGCTGAAAATCCTTCTGGCAAGCTAGCTCCACTCTATCAGCATGGACAGTAATAAGCAAATGTGTGGCTTCAGGAGAAGCTTCAACACTTGGTAGAACACAAGCACTATGGTGTAGCAAGCACTCTGTTCCCTTAAATACAACTTAAAATGCTTTTATGCTATAATCTCTCATTTGAGTGAATAAAATTAGTAGTAAATGGTCTCCAAATAATAGTCCTTTTCTATATACTCCCTATTACAAAATGATATCATCAGCAATTATATAATAAAAGAATAATTGGCTGTTATTAATTTCCTTCCAATGCAAGGCCTCACATATTCCAGGCTGACAATGAACTTGCTAAGTAGCTGAGGATGACCTTCAACTTCTGATCCTCCTCATAGTGTTGAGATTGTAACAGACCACCAAATATACATTTTATACAGAACTAGGATTCAAATCCAGAGTTTTATGAACACTAGGCAAGCACCCTACCAACTGAGCTATATTCCCAACTCCTAGATTTTATTCAATTTCTATTTACAGTACAATATTAAAGAATTGTCTTTAAATATGTATATATGTACATCTATATATACATAAGTAAAAATATACATGCACACATACATAAAAATAAATGCTGGTAAATAATACCAAACTCTCTACAGGGCAAATTAAGAATATTTCAGTCTCAGAGAAAGACAGCTCAAACTCAACATTCTAATGTAAAAGTAAAAATATCCCAATAAAAGTACATCAAAGTTCCAACACAGTTTGGTATTATCCCAACATCACTCAAACATACTATTGTACTCCAAGTCTGATCAACATAATCGGTATTGTTTACTGACTGATGTAATCATTGCTGTATAAATTAATGTTTCCTGTGTGCCTAAACAGTGTGAGGGACTTTAATATCTTAATCTAACAGTACTTTTATCATCTCATGAATTAATTATTATAGATAAGAAAGGTATAGTTTCAAGGATCACCTTGCTAGTGAACAGAAATGTTTGGAGTTGAAAGCATACTTATCTGGGCATGGCATCTCATACCTGTTGTCTCAACACTGGAAGGCTGAGGCAGGAAGAGGACTGTGATTTTGAAGCTAGCCTGGGCTCCAGTACAAGATGCTTTTTAAAAACACACACAAGCAAAAACAGCACACAGCTGTAATAACAGCACAGTAATAGCAGAAGCAGGAGGATCATCCACGAGTTAGTTCAAGGACATCCTGGTCTACATACAGAGGTCTGGGACGCAGCAAACATAACAAAGGAGAGAGAAAGACTGAGCTGGGAAGTAAAAGCAGATGTGCATGCACATACACTGGAGAGCACAAGCAGATGTGCATACACACACTCTGGGAAGCACTAGCAGATGTGCATTTACACACTCTGAGGAAGCACAAGCAGATGTGCATGAGCAAACTCTAAGGAGCACAAGCAGACAGGCATGCACACACACTGGGGAACACAAGCAGATGTGCATTTATACACTCTAGGGAGCACAAGCAGATTTGCACGCACACATATACTGGGGAGCACAAGCAAATGTGCATTTACATACTCTGAGGAGCACAAGCAGATTTGCATGCGCACACACTTGGGAACACAAGCAGATGTGCATGTACATACTCTGGGGAGTACAAGCAGATTTGCATGCGCACACACTGGGGAACACAAGCAGATGTGCATTTACATACTCTGGGGAGCACAAGCAGATTTGCATGCACACATACTGGGGAGGACAAGCAGACATGTATGCACACACACTGGAGAACACAAGCAAATGTGCACACACACATTTTGGGGAGCACAAACAGATGTGCATACAAACTGGAGAGCACTAGCAGACATGCATGTGCACACTGGGAAGCACAAGCAGATGTGCATGCACACGCTAGAAGCAAAAGCAGAGAGACATGCACACATGGGCAGCACAAGCCGATGTACATTTACACACTCTGGGAAGCACAAGCAGATATGCATACACTCATTTTAGGAAGCACAAGCAAATATGTATGCACTCATTTTGGGAAGCACAAGCAGTGTGTATACACACACTGGGGCTCATCAGGTATTGGGTTTCTACCCCCAGCACGCTGCTATAGTAAGACAGCACACACATCTTTGAGAAAACATTCAAAAGAAAATCATGGGACTATATGTTCAAATTAGACATGAGTAACAGGCTGAATGGCTAGACACACACGTTAATAAGCACAGAACAAAAAAAATTGTCTTTTTTATTCACCTGAGAATTTTTTCCAATTGGTCCACCATGTCATGAAGAGATGTGGTCACCTTTGTTGTATGCCTAAAGAAATAAAAATTAGGTTTAGAAGTGGGTTTTGAATAAAATATAAAGCAACAATAATGGGCGAGAAGAGCATGCTTCTCTTACACACAACAATATTACACAGCCCAAGCAAGATTTGAGCTTATTTCCTATGTAACATCCATAGATCTCAAAGGCCTATACTATTTCCTTAGGTGCTGAAGCATGATATGACTACCAGGTCCATCTCTGGTCACACCAGAAACACAGAGTGATATCTTGTGGATCTATTTCACCAATTCAATACAATGGACTAAGATGAAAATTAGTGGAATTAAACACCACTCTGTTAGACATTACCCAGATGTAAGCAACTGATTTCTAAGGTACTTTTGAGTTAATTCTGCTTCAAGGTAACAAAGAATTATGAACAGTTGTTGACTACAGTGTGTATGTGTGTGCAACAATAAAAATTAAAGAACAAGAGGTCAATAATTTGAGAGGGAAGAAAGGGACACAGGAGAAGTTAGATTTGAAGAGGAAAAGATAGGAATGATATAAACAGAGTACTCATGTATGGAATTGGTGAAAAAGAATATTTGAAAAATAGAGCCACAATTGGTCTAACCAAAGGCCAAGCAGCAATGGAGAATGGGAGAAAAGTAAAAGCATTGTATACCATGGAAAAAGACACCAGAAAGCATGGCTCACATGCTGCCTTCTCCGAGGTCTATCAAGTGCTGTGACCTGCCAAGGACGTCACCAGGACCAATCCTCGGGGCACTTTAACTATCTCCTCTCCTGGAAGGGAATCACATCAACTTCAGTAGTAAGGACCATGGACAAGTAGACCCATCAAAAGATAGTCCTTATCTAAGAACAAATATAAAGGGAGCCACTTGGCAAGAAACTTTATGAACCATCAGCATCAAAGAGACCACAGATTAATAAAAATGTATCTGTGAAGTCAAATAAAGTTGGCACAACACACACATGTGAAGTGAAATATGGCTGCAGGGCTCGGCAACTGCCAGAAGTCCTCTCTACCTTACCAATCATGGGTCCCACCCATTCTCCACTAACAGCCATTGACCTGACCCTCGCAGGTGCTTTGGAATCCTGTACTCACTGAATTCAGATGAAAACCTTGTCCTGCACTTGGAAATTCTAAAATGTCCCAACCTGAATATGACCCACCTTGGCGGAAATTGGCTCAACAGTTACAGAGATGATACCATCTTTTTAAAGAACATTTTAATTTAACTTGTATGGTATTCTGACTGCATGTATTATGTGGACCACATGCATGCAGGAGTCTGCTGTGGCCAGGAAAGGGCACCGAGTTACCTAGAACTGGACTACAGATGGCTATGAGTATTGGGAGCCAAAGCCATATCCTCTGGAAAAGCAGTAAATAGTCTTAAATTAAGCCATCTCTTCTATCCTCAGACTACATCATCTTTAGAATACAAGTTTTAGGCTGGGAACCAGTGATTCACTGGTGATGGGCTACTTAAGTTCCTTCAGGCCATCAAAGGAAACTTCCATCAGCAGACACACTCAGCAGTAATATGTTTAAATCATCATTTGGAAGGAAATGTCACAGATATTGAAAATACAATGTACTTCCTGGATCAACTGGCATTTACAAATATAACGGCTAAAAATTCTTCAACCAGATCAAAAACAATGCTTAGGTAACATGCCCAGAACTTTGTTAGACTGCATGTATTGCTGTTCCTTTACTCCCAGGCGGGAAGTCAGTGATTCTGTCTAGCTGGTTTAGATGAAAAGACGCCGAGAGGAAGCATCATGATACTGCTCCCTGGAGTAACAAAACCACTGTTGGCATAATCTATCCTAGCAGCCTTTTGCTGGTTAGTTAATGAAGGTCATAGATGTGAAGTAGCCTATAGACACACCTGTGGAGGTTTAAGGAGCAAACACCTGTTCACTTATCTTTCCCTGTTTAAAAATGAAACTAAGGAAAGAACTATGACACACTAGGCAGTCTCCATCTAGTGTCACCATTGACAAGGCGGGTGCTAGCAGCCCTTCCGGTAGTCAGCACTTACAACTCTGATAAGAAGAGAATGGTCTAGATTGTGACGTGATAGACCCCACAGCCCCAGCAAATAAGACAAAGATAAACAAGTGCCAGTGATCTAACTGCAGACAGTATTACAATGCAAAGGCCTGAGCCTGTCATAACAAGATAAGAGGCTAGAAACAAGAGACTGAACCTGCACACTTGTCTCTACTCCTTCCCAAAGCCATCAAGGTGAAAGAGCATGAAAAGGGAGGGAGGGAGACACACAAGAAACAAGAATGAGAAAGTAGATCAGAGATGAAAACAAAACCCACCAGGGGAGCTGTGGATTAAATGTTAAGAAAGTTCACAATTGGATGTCTTCAGAACAGCTAGAGGCAGCAGAGGCCAGTCCTCTGACAGCAAAGCCAAGAGGGGTCAGAATGAAATCATCAACAGTGCTGGAACACAATGGTGCTGCCAAATCAATCTCCTCTCCCCCACCTCTCTCTTTCTCTCTCTCTCTCTCTCTCTCTCTCTCTCTCTCTCTCTCTCTCTCTCTCTCTCTCTCTCTCTCTCTCTCACACACACACACACACACACACACACACACACTTCCCTCACCCTTTATCTCACCACACCCTCAGTCAAGGCACTCTCCTAGAAGAACAGAGGACTTCATCCTATTGACATCTGAACTGCAGTATGACATACTCAAAATGCAGTTCACAGCTGGGAAAGGTCAACAAGAGGTAACATTCTGAATTAAATACAAGTGTCCAAGATACATAAGCTCCATTCCTACTTAATGCTTACATCTACACACATTGATACAAGAAGAGAATCTTCTGTAAGTTTCTACAAACAAAAATATTTACTCAAGATAAAACATATGTATCTATCAAGGCAAAAACCAGAACTCTCCTCTTAAGAAGGAAGAAGGGATAGTTTTACTCTGGAGCCACTTTGAGTGACATGGTATGAAAAGACATTTAGGTTACTGGCGCTCCAATGTGGAAACAGTCATAAAGTTTCTATAGTTTTCCAGGACAATAGTCATAAATCATGGGAAGTTTAAAATAAATTTGAGGGTACATCAGGAGAGGCAGGTATGCAGACAGGGGAAGCTTTTCTATAGGCCTCAGATGTTATCTGCAACACTTTTAGCTTTTGGATTGATAGAAGTGAGCTGTCTGCTAAGTTAATAGATCCTAAGAGTGTTTTGCCTGTTTGTCACAAGATGTTGATTCAGACACAGAGGTGGCCAAGAAATGGCTGTTCCAGAGGGCTAAAACTAACCCACTATAAGGAAACCCAGACTTGCAATATTCCAAACTCTCCACCATACTGAAATTCTTTTTTTTATTCAAAGTGATCTTATTGCTTGTTTACATAAAAGAATTTATGCCACCAGAGCAGAATTTGTAGATGGCTCATATGTCCAATGGGGTGGGAAGACCCACTTAGTCTCAGCCAGCAAATACTGCTGTCTATCAAAGTCAGACAGAATTGAGTATCCTGATTCTTTCTGTTTCTCTCAAGATGATTTCGAACAGCAACTGCTTTCTTAATCAAATCATGGTCAAAAATTACTAAAAAGGAAGGAACATAAAGTAAAGGACTCGCCTGATACAAACAGAATGCACACAGCAAATCTCTCAGGAGAGCTGGAATGGTGAGGAGGAGGTCTGTCTATGCATTGGGACTAGGGCTCTGAGTTTTATTTTTAAATGAACAAGAAACAGTTTGTTGAACTTAAAAAACCAAAATAAATATTAAAATTCAAAAGCTGGATTAGGAGATAAAATTGAAGAAATTTCAGATCGATTCATAAAAGGTCAGAATGTGAGGAAAGGAATAAAAAGAGACGCGATACAAGCAAACGCGTGAGCAAATAAGATGGACATTTACGTCCCAATGTGCAGGCCGCACCTTTGCAGGCAGTGGAGAGGGGAGTACGCATAATCTCATCATAGAAAACAGAACTCCACAGGACTGTGCTGTGCCACTGGCCCTCATCCCCCAGGACTGAGGTGCAGTGATACAGACCAATGAACAACACACTGAGACAAAATTCTCAACAAAATGCAACCTTCATATATTTCAGAGCACTATGGAGGACCAGAAAATCCTAGTCCACAGGTAAAAGCCTAATTCAGAATAGCATCAGGCTTCTCTGCAATGTATGTAGGACAAAAGCAAGGCCTTGAGAAAACACAGGGAAAGAAGATGAATTTAGAATTCCATGGAGTCAAAACATGCACCTTAGTGTCGAGGTATAATTATGACATTAGTGTTTGATGAGGAGCCATTTGAGATTGTAGTCCATAAAATAATAGGCTATATCACAAAGAAAGGAGAAAGGCAATACTCATCCCAGAGGAGAAGCCAAGTCCCTGGGTAAGAGTTACATAGCAGACCGAGACTCTGTTCACAACGCAGAAAGAAAAAGGGCAAATCCAATGAGGGGGCATTCGGAGCGAGGTAGAGGGCAAGAAATAGAGAGAGCCAAGAAATTATCAAGTATTTCTGACCACTTTATAGTTCTGTCAGGAACCGAAGAAAGAAAAAAAAAAAAAAAACAAAAAAGAAAGCAGGACTCACTCAGCTAATCCAGGGGAAACAGAATGGTGTAGAGAAGAAATAATCACACCGTGCTGTTAACAACAATGTTTCCATCACCATGTGCAAACACAAAAGAGGGGTAGGAAGACTAAGCAGTCATGATTTTTACATCATTTACAGTCTCACTCTGGAATAAAGAGTATGATAGTGTAAAGGAGGTGTCCTGGCTTGCTTTCTGCTATGATGACAACACCATGAACAAAGTGATCTATCTGGGAGGAGAAAAGGCTCAGCTGGTTTGCAGGTTACAGTTAATAATCAATAGGAGCTCAAGGCAGGAACCGGGGGCAAGAGTAAAGAGAAATCAAAGAGGATGCCAATCGCTAGCTTGTGGCCACCAGCTTACTCTGCTGGTTTTCTTAACACACCCAGACCCACCAACCTATGGATGATACCACCCAGAGTAGACTGGGCCCTTCCATATCAATCAACAATTAGAAAAAAGTCCCACAGACACCTCCACTGGACAATCTAATGCAGACAGTTTCTCAACTGGAATTCCCTCTTTTTAGGGTGACCCTACTTTTTGTCAAGATGATCAAAAGTAACCAGCACAGAAGGCAAGCAAAGATAAGACACTCACACACAGAGAAAAAAAAATGAGCCTGAAAGTATTTGATTTTTAAACTAGACAGGGTGATAACCATGGCACTTGGATGGTAGGGACTATAGCATCCCAAGTTCAAGACCAGTGTTACCTACAAACAGAGTCCCAGGCTAGCCTGCATGTAGAATATTCCTTTACACTCTGTGAATATATGTCGCAGTGACTGGTTAAATAAAAAAAGCTGACTATCCAATAGTTCAACAGGGTAGCTTTAGACAGGAGAGCCAGACTAGGAAAATTCTGGGAAAGAGGAGGGCAGAGTCAGAGGAGCTGCCAGCCACACACTGAGGGAGCATCAGGAAATGAATGTGCCATGCTAATAAAGGTACCAAACCATGTGACACAGCAGAGATAGGATATATAGATTAATTTAAATGGAAGAGTTAGCAAGTAACAAGCCTGAGCTACTGGGCAAGCATTTAAGCCTCAGTGTGTTTATTTGGGAGCTGCTCATGGGACAGAAACTTCAGCCTATATCTGTGCTACATAAACACTTATCCCACTGGAAAAAAAAAAAAAAGAAAGCATTTACTTTGTTAAAAATAGGTATCCAATATTGGAAAAGTAGGCACCAAACAGCTGTTTATTGTCTTAAAATAATTTCAACTATTTTCTTGCATTACCTTACACTTGCAAATTAGCAGAAAAATATGTCCCCATAGGCCCCCTTTATAATACACCAGGCCCCCTTCATAGTACATTGGGCCTCTCTAATAACATTTTTCTAAATGACACTAACTTTCACAATTAAAGGGCTAGTTGCCTCATAAACAGTGTGACATTCTGGGCAAAGCAGATAGACTTCCTGTGGTATCATTAGGTTTCTCTGTGCCCTCTGAGCATGACAGCATGACATCTATCACTTTCCTCTGGAGACGATGTGGTAACTCAGGAGCAAACCCTGGTATGGGACTGTGGACCATCTCTCAAAGAACAAATGGAAAAGGTAAGTGTAGGGAGCTGCGTTGTACCACGCCCTAAAGGTGGCGCTGGTTTCCTCCTTCCACCTTCCTGATGGGATGGTGAGTGCTCTCGGGAGTAAACAACTTCTTATTGGCTGTAGGCAAGGATGATGGCTTGCTTCCGGCGCCTTGGGACCTATGGGCAATGTCCACGTGGCTTACCGGGATTGGAGGCCCAGAGGGTAGTTAGCCACGAGCGGACTTCCCCCCGGGGTCATTCGTCGTTCATGAGAGAGTGGTCGTTTGTCATACGTCTGAGAGTGAGAGTGAGAGCGAGTGAGTGAGAGACAAGAAGATAATTAAAGGCCCGAATAAACTGCAAAGAGAAGGATCCAGTGTTGCGTGTTCCTTGCTGGCGAGGCTGCGCGCGACAGGTAAGCATGCCATCATCTGATGTCTGTCACACCCTGCACCTCCACACCAGCTGTATGTGATTCTGCCCCAATTGTGGTCTAAAGGGAGTATTAGAGTACATAGACTGTGAAAGGTTAACTGAAGGGCAGATTTCATCTCCATAGAAGTCCTAACCCAAATGAGACTTTCAAATAGCATGACTGCTTTGGGGTGACCCATGTGGCTGATACCCATGGCCCCAATAAACATATTAGTTCACAAAGCTGAACTTAGAATCATTCTTTGATCCGTTGTTCATACTCCGTGTGGATAAAGCACTTAGTCACATCTCTGTAGGAAAAGTTCACATAAGCCACAAGAACTGATGGGACTTGGGTCAAACAGTTTGAACAGATTCCTTTTCCTAAGAGATGTTGTGAAATCCAATGTGTCTTGATTCATCACAAGGAGAGTGACTGTTAGTGATGCTCCTAAGATAGCTGGGTAAATATGACAGCAGCCAATCTGTGACTCTGTGAAGAAAAACTTCACCTTTGAGGCTTGACTATCAAAAGGACAGATTCTGTGATAATATTCTGCTACTATGTAAAAAGTCATTTTTTCTTTTCATCTTTTTCCCTGTATCCAAATCAATGGGAACAAGTATTTCAGGTAGACTGAAAACATGATGACTGCTATCATCCACCTAGTAAAGAGTAAATATTTCCCTGATATGAGAAGAGAAACAGAAAATAGAAAGACAGAAGAACTATACAGCATGGAAGGCTTCCTGTCTAAATATTTAACTTTACAGAAGAAGCTGCAGACAGAGGTTGAGCACCTTGGCTGAAGTACCAGGGGGTGCAGACAAGGACACTGACTTATAGAGCATCATGTGGGATGCTTCAGAAGAAGAATGACAGCTACATGACATTCAGGAGGGAACTACTAAATATGGATGAAGAGGAAAGAACTCACACAATAAATACCTATCCCATAGATACCAAACCAAAGACTTAAGGATCAATTTAAGAATGATGAGATCACTGCCATGGACTTTAAGAGAAGGCTTGTTACAATGCTGGAGTTCTGCTTTTCTATGTGTGATTGATGGTCACGGTTAATAGGACAATCACAGAAATTATAATTACAGTAAAACACCTGTTCAGTAACAAAATAAATGGTCCCCTGCTCCAGACTTTTGCTCATAATCTCCAAGTTTCCTGTTGATGAACACTTAGAAAAGTGGTGCCTTTGTTTTAAACACTGGAATAAGAAGACTCAGTGAGATTGGCCTCCTTGGCTTCTTACCCACATCCCCTTTGCGGAAGACATTCTAAGATGTCATAGCAGAGAGAGAGCTGGTCACTGCGTTCACAGTTATAGATGCACTCGAGTGCTATTGCCATCAGCTGGTCCTGGTCAGGAATAATTTTCTGCTGCAGCTAGAGAAAATAAAGCAAGTTGTACTCAATGTCAGTTTCTCCATATCCCAGCACCACTGTCAATAGAATATTAAACATTAATCAGCTAAAGGAACAACTTTTGATTTTCCTGTAGCTTACAGATTTTTGAGGTGTTTAATAATTCTATATGAAATCACACTTTAATTACAGAATTAGCTAGATCATTTGAAACCCACAAGCTTCATTGGCTAGAGTCAGACTCTACAATTATGAACCATTGCCAATAAAGGAGATGTGACAACAAATGACAGTGAATTATAAAGGCAGTAGCATTAACAATAACATTTCTGACTGGGAAGCCAAAGTCTGTACATGAAATTCCTGAAGTCGTGTTACACATTAAAGCCTACTGTGTTCCATGCGCATTACATGCTATTCATTTCCCACCCCATACTGCCTTCCCACTGAGCTGACCAACTGCAATGCAGTAGCACAACCAGAGAGCACACTCAAGCTCTGAAGTACAAAGACAGTCACTCTGGGCCATATAAGACATTTGTTTCTCAGTGCAAAGTAAGGATTCCTATTCTTGGAGTATTTTATAACATGCAGAAAATAACCAAATGGTGCCTTATTTTTCTCATCTATAAGGCCAAGGTATTACCAACACCATTCTATGAGGGTATAGGAAGGAATAAAGCCATTAATATACATTGAGAGCTTATGTTACTCTTCCACAGATTTTATTTCAGCTCTTGAATACTTATAATAGTAAAATGTGGGTGCTATGCAAGAATGAAAAGAAAAATTTTATATGTCCAGTACACACAAAAAAAATTTCTTCAAACATTTTGATCCAGACTTAGCTGAATCCATTTGGTTAATACAAAGGATGCAAATTATGCATAGTAGAGACTACAGTATGCTTGTCCCTTAGACATAAGGCTGACGATGTCTTCTTGTCTTAGCCATAGCTCACCTAGGGCATGTTCTCAAGTACTCATTCTGCCCAGGTCTAAAGTCTACCAGAAATTCAGTTGTATTTCCACTTGACACAGACTTCAACAAGACAGCCCCAATGCTATGGCTCCTGCGGTGTGTCCTGAACATGCTGGCCTAGCGAGACCCCTAATGCTTTGGTTCTTATGGTGTGTCCTGCACTGGCTAGCCTAGTAAGAATTGTTTCACTACTTAGACTAAGATCCTTTTGCTTTCTGTATCTTTGTCTATGATATTTTTCTCCTCAAACCAGTTTGTATGTCTTTCTTAAAACAAGCCATTGTATATATAAGTCACAGCACTCTGAAGACACTATTAATGCTTGTCTGTGAGGACTCCCTACATGGGTCTCAACTCCCTACAATGGTGTCTCAACCTATACAGCCTAAGTGATAATTCTTCTTGTTCTCATCATTCCTCCATTGATATTCTCATGGTTATCACAAAACTACCATTTCTTCTATCTCAAACTGAAGGAGGAACGTCTGTCCAGAAGCCCTAAGAAGTTGATAAACCTGACCTCCCACCATGAACAGTAGGTTTTCAGCTGTGCTGTGTGGCGGCAATAAAATTCAAGAGAATCAGAATTGAGATGTCTTAAAATTATACACTATGAACAACTACAAAAAAACATAATCTGAAAAAATAATATATCTAGAGAACATCAGAGAACCAAGCATGAGAAGTGTCATGAAATAGAGAACTAACATAGAGACTCAAAGTTTATAAACTCAAATAAAGTCAAAGGAGATGGAGGAAGAGAAAACTCATAACAGAAACAGAACATTAAAAGCTTATTAATATAATAAAAAATACCATCTGTAGAAGAAATTTTACTAAAGTTACTTAAAATACATATATCATGAATTTATGAGTTTTTTTGTGTGTGTATGGTGATATATTCTATATTTAATAAAAATAGTCTGGAAAATCAGAGGACACAGTCATCCATAGCCAAACCATGAAGGTCAGGAGTGGTGACTGAGGCCTTTAATCCCAGCACTTGAGTTCAAGGCTGAACAGAACCAGGTGGTGGTGGTGCACACCTTTACTCCTAGCACTAGAAAGTTGAACCAGGAATTGAGATAGTTGGGTGAGGGGAAGAAATATAAGGAAGGAGAGGTAGAAATCTTCCCCTTTTACCTACAGGCTCGGTTAGTCTAATAACTCATAGAGATAGGAACTAATACGTTCAGCCTGAGGAGTTGGCTGAGTGAGAATTGGCTATGGTTTGTTCCCTGTCTCTCTGCTATTTCAGCTTATTTTTATTAGATATATAATATATCACCGTGTGTGTGTGTGTGTGTGTGTGTGTGTGTGTGTGGTCATGCAACACAGGTGACTGTTCCTAAAAGCTATCTAACAAAAACTCCAGTGTCAGTCATAAAAACCTGCCCTCCAGTTACTGGTCAGGAAATATAAGATTTCCTAAAACAGTATGGGCTACTACCACTATTCCTGAACACAGAACGTGAAGTAACCAAGCTAGACCTAACCCTAACCTCACCCCAACCCCAACCCTATCCCTAACCCTAACCCTAGAAGTTTCCTCCCATACTATCAGAAAATGGACTATGTAAGCTGCATTCAGTAGTCCTGCCCAGCTGTAAAGTCTGCACACCACAACAGTGACACCCAGAAAGATTCTGTGTAACCAGATGCCTAAATACACATAAGGACCACTATGTGGAAGGGGAAGAAATTCATGCCTGGTTTTCTGAAATACAAAAACAAATTGAATAATACAACCTAGCCTTGCAAAGAGGGTTGAACTTTATAAACAAATGAACCCATTGGTCTCCATAAAATAACTTGTAAATCAACAGAATCACAGTCAAATATAAATAAGCAATGTTGTAAACTTAAACAAGCTGCTATTAAGGTAAAATAGGAAAGTGTGCAATACAATTTGAACAAAACAGTAGGAGAAAAGGAATATTATACTTATCAGCTACTGAAACATTCCACACCATCTCTAATCACCAGAGAACTAGTGTTATAATAAACAAGTCTCCAGAATATCGTAGCCAATGTAGAATTGATGCACATGTAAATGAATATTTAAGTTTATAACAAGGGTGACAACTCAGGTCACTAGGGTAAAGATAAGCATTTTAATAAATTCTGTTTGGATAATTAGGTAGCTATTTGAGACAGCATAAAATTATTATCTATAACTCATACTAAACAAAAGAACAAACTCCAAATAAATTAAGGATCTTAATAAAAAGAATAAAATTATGCAAGTACTCAAAGAAAACAAAATTCAACTATAAACTTTAAGTGGGAAAACAGTTTCCACATGATTCAAAATAAAAAAGTATCTGGCTGATGAATCTAACTACATAAATTAAAAATAAAAATTGAACATGATAGTAACAAAAAAAAAAAACATAATAACAGGAACAGGCACAACATCCTGCCAAAGCACAGAGAAATCATGGATTTCAAAGAATATCTAAAGGAATAGGATCACTAAATAGAGTTACTTATCAAGGAAAGAAGGAAGGAGGAGTCATCTGTAAACAAACTATCTCACTAACACAGAAGGCCAAAAGAGCCCTGGAAAGGTAAAGAGTTAGGTTCCCTATGAATGGCCTCACGTGCTCATGGAGAGAAATAAGGATGAAGAGGCAGACTGAAAGCAAAGCCCCATCCAAGTCACTCCAGAGGGCTCAATGCTAGCCAGTCACAATCACAAGCCACTGGGAACATTTCCATAGATTAATGGCATGGTAAAAAATCTGTGCTGCATAATGTAACACTGAGAAATATGGAGGCGGCCCTGGAAAGAAAGAGCCTAATATCCCTGTTACCTGTCTACTATTCATATATTTCAAGAAAGACAAATGGCTACATGTTTTATTCAAAAGCACATGCTAAATTTCCAGGTAAAAACAACAAAAAGCTGACTATATACAAGGGATTTACAAGATCCCATATGGAAGACCTATCACAAACAGTATTGTGGGAAGAATTTAAAGTCAATTCTAGCCCCAGATAAAACATTTATAGTCAATCCGCCTGCATCACGGGCAGTATTCTGCTGCCATCAGCGTTCACCAGAGCTCACCCCAAATGTAAAACCAGTCACTAAGTGGAAGTAATGATGAGATGATGAAAAATTTTAAATAAGCAATGGGCAAATGTGTTTCAGACAGGCGATCATTTTCTGAACCCAGAAAGACCTAAGATAGAGCCATGCTTTCCTTCCTGTTTTGAGTTACTCAATGCCATGATTATTTATCTTAGTGAAGTTCACAGTGCTAACTGAGGCTGGTACAAAGAATAGAGCTCATTCAGAATTAACACCTGGAAGAAGCCTGAAGTGCCTTAGGCTTAAATTCTGGTCTCATAACGATGTGCCCCTTGTTTAAAGTCCCACTCCAAAGACATGGGAGCCACTGCATTGCCTGAAACAGCATATTTTATCTTCCACAAAATTAAGAGATTTTCACAGTGGGAATGTATTTACACTCAACAAATTGCTTTTCCTCCAGTGAACCCAAACAGCACAAAAACAAACTTAAAAAGGCAGTCTCCTGCAACTCTGAGAATCATCAAGCTGAATGAGGATGTCCTTCTGAAAACCTACAGACCTTCATAAACCACTTGAACATCCCTGAGAGAAGATATTTTCACTTATTAGTGACATCATAAATATGCTGGAAAGAACATGGGTGCAGAATTAGAAAATCTAGGCAATAGTGTGAACAGGTTACAACACAAATCCCCTTCCACTTCCCATCCTTACTACAGAGACAGAATGAGTTAACAATAGTGAAATGTCTTCATAGTTAGAATTCAACATCTATAACTATAGATCTTAGTACTAACCACCTTCAGCATACAAGAAATATGAAATGAGTCAAAATAGCCACAACTGTAAACTTTGGCAAAACTGTACATCACAATGTTGAAACCTTTTTAAAAAATAAAATGACAATATTTTTCTACTTAAAGAAGTTTCTTTTAAGGATCAATTATAACAATTTATACCTACACAATAATGAAAACAATGAAGAGACTCTGAAGAAATTAGAGTTGCTACTTACATCAGGCTTAGAATGCTGAAATATCTTCAAGGGAAATTTCAAGTCTCCTTTAGCTAAAGTTACTAGATATTCTTTCAATAGCTCATCGGCTGCACCAGGAGACTGTTTCTCACAGCGGTGGAGAAAGGGAACCATCCACTGGTAAGCACTGGTCACATAACTGTCCTCAGAACACTGTAAGTGAAATAACCACAGCAAGCAAGCAGGGAATTAAAAAGTGTACCATACTAGACAAGCCGGATTCCTGTTAAGCAGTGGAAGACCCCTATACTTTCTAAAGTTGTGCAGATCCCCAGTCACTTCTGGCCTAAACACTAGCAGGAGAATGTGTGCCTTCCCCTGGGGTTGGTAGGACACTGTGGCTATAACTGTGCACTCCATCTATGCAGACTGGAACTGGCCTAAGGTCCCACGGGCCTAGCTAGGCCCAGCTCTGGAAAACATTTACGCTATGGCTATAACTCATCTATGAAGTTCTTCAAAGCAGAGACAGATTCTACGCAGAGAAAGAACAAAAACGACCATGTGAAAGGAAGTAGGAAAAAGTCATCTGAGACCAAGTAAAGGGAGAAAGCACAGAGACAGTGCGATATGAGCAGATGTGCCCTGAAAAGGAGCCAGTTGCGAATAGAATTTCACTGGTAAAAGCCTCAAGTCTTCCCCATCCTCATTTTTCTTTTTCATTGTTTCTTCTTTATGACATGGGTCATTTTATCCATCATTTCTAAAAGTACACCATCACTTCTCATAATCGCCCAGAATATAAACCTAAAACTCTTTTTAATATTTTTGTTTTTTGTTTGTTTGTTTTGGGAAGACTCTTTCTATACAGTTGTAGCTGGCCTCAAACTCATGGAAATCTACTTGTCTCTGCCTCTCTCCCAAGTTCTGAGATTAAAGGCATGTGGTACTATGCCAGACACAGATGCTTAAGAAAGGTCTTACATAGCACAACCAAATCTTAATGGAAGGTTGCTAAAGAAAAGGAATTATTAAGAAAGGAAAGATATGGGAGATGGAAATGAGGGGGGTACACAGGAGGGGCAGAAAAGAAGAAGGGGGGAGGGCAGAAAGCTGAGTCCAGGATAGAAGAAAAGCATGGTATAAACCTAGCCCAGAGATGTGTATTCCTGCAGTAATCTGCCCACACATGTTCCTTACTGGGCTCTTACATTTCCTATTTGGCCTGTGCCACACACAGCATCAGGGATGTTCAGAGGGGTCAGAGGGCACCTACATGCTCCATCAGCAATCTGAGTTTTTCAGAGTTTGTCTTCTGCTGCAGGTCTTTTAGAGTCAAGGTGAAGTCACAGCCAGCTTCATAAACCAGTGTTTCCAGAGTCACCAAATCATCACAGAGAGCCAGCAAGCCAGGAATACTGCGCTCCATTCCAAGGCGAATAAGTGACAAGGAACAGTCAACCTAAAATTAAAAGGCAACAGTAAGCTCCTGACTGAGCCAAAGTGGAAACCTCCAGTGCAGAGCTAAGCACATAGCTGTATCTATAACATTCACAGTCAGAATGTGTCTTACTACAAGTGGACTGTAGTCCTTTATCAAACATATCAGCATCAAAATGTTTAAATGTATCAATCAGCAAGACCTGCTGATGATACAGACATGAAGGGAGACAGAGTCATCTTGATTCTTACATTAGAATAACAAAAGCAGAGGGAAATGTAGCATAACAGCAGTGACAAAGCCAAATTAATTGAGCGTTCACTACAGCACTATGCTTCAGAAATGAAGCTTTGCTCCACAGGCTTTCCTGCTCCATGCCAAGCCATCTGCAGCCACCCAATAAATATTTATTTCTTAGCTAAAACAAAGAACAACATTTCCTTTACTTGCACAGTAGTCTGACATTTATCTTCTATTCCCTCATCAAAATTATAAACTAGCATCCTCCGGTTGATGGGAAATGCTCATACTAACATTCTGCTCCCCTTCCTACTATAAAATACACAAAGGGCCTATGAGGAGCCAATCTAGGTGTCAGAAACACAAGATGAGGTCTCTGCCATCTGAGACTGAGAATACAGAAAGGACACCTGACCAAAAGTTTCCACTGAGGCATGTGCTATGTGACTTCTCCCAGAGGAATATCAGAAACAGGGTGCTGATGGCAGAGCAGGGGACATTCTGCCATGTCAAGCATGGTGAAGCAATGATTTTAACTGGGGACTCTTTCAAGAAAATGGGTAACTCAGGGCAACTACAGCCAAGAGTCTCCTCCTCTTCCAGAAACTGGTTCCTGATTGTGTAACCTCAGGGAAGAGCTGAGCCTGGGAGCAATCCCTTCACATCCACAAGGAAATGTTAGTGGGCCTAGGCTGCAAGGGGCTCATGTAGACAATCATAACTGCTTTTGTTTTTGGGTGGCACAAAACATGCCATACCCAAAGGACGGAGTTGTACAGGAACATGTCATAAACATTTACACTCTGAGAGGAATATTCAATATTGACCGAAGAAGGCATAAATTATAAATGATGAACCAAAAACAGATAGAAAGCAGAAGGAGCATGCAGGAGTCCTGCCAGAAATCACTGCTCACTCACTACCTAGTGCATTCCCTTGTTCACACTGAGGAAATGTCTGTTGGACATTTCGTGTGTGCTGGACAAAAAGACAATGGCAGTGTAGCTACAGACATATAAAGAAATGAAATCAACAGACCAACAGAAGACAGAATTTGGTAGACCAGATGAAGACCATGGGTAAGAAGGATTCTACAACGATGGCCTGGCTTCTCCTCTCAGTGAGAGGATGAGGATGCTGAAATCCCAAAAACATTCAAGAGAAGTGAATTCTATACTGCATGTGCGCTGCTGGGAAGCCTGTGCAGGCTGTGCAGTATCTCAGTGCAAGGCTCCCAGAGAAGGAAAGAGAAAACACCCATGTAAAGTATAAGAGCACATTGGCAACAAGGAGCACCCACAGCTCCCAAACTGCTGGACTGGCAGACAGGTGAGGGATAGAGAAGTAAGGGTGAGTTACATGAAAAGACAAACCAACCAATGGGAGAGAGTGTGAGGGGTGAGACACAAGCAAAACCAGGACTGCTGATCCTTAATGACTGCATGTGAATGGCTCACATCTGAAAGTACACTCCTATCTTCATGACAATTAGAAACAATCTGCTTGAGAAACCTGATGCCTAACACACAAAAACTGCACAAGGAACAGATGGAAGACAGTACATCTGCCATTTGTCTCCCTCCGCTGTCTTCCCCAATGCTTACTAAAGAATACAGGTTTAAGGTCAAGCTACCAAAACTTGAAAGGAAAGCAGACATCAGTAAAACTAACAGCAATGTTCCACATACTAGTACCTTCTAAAGAGAAAATCCACCACCTGAAACACTCCCTATCCCAACAAACAACTTTTGCATTCATAGGCACTAAGAAAAAAGAAGTCCCACATCAATTAAACCTCTAAAACTGAAAAAATATTAAATCCCTATCAGATACCACTTTGATTGCATCACAAATGACATGAATGTCAGTCCTTCACGTGAAGCCAAAAACTAAAAGTTATTATGAATGTTTTTAAATAATGAAAACCATGACAAGGCATGAGATAACTAACTATAAAGTACCCAGGTTCCTCTGCTTTATCATCATCCCTAGCCGTCTCAAGGCAAGTCATGATGTCTAAGGGTGTCTACAACTCTCTCTCTTAACAGAGTAGCTTCCGATGCACAGTAAAGCTTGGCAGAACCAGTTCCCACACAGATGCTGAAGTCCTGCTCCACAAAGGAAGGAAAGAAGTCTGCAAGGCTGATGACCTTATACTTCAGACACAGGTTGCAGCAGCCTCTGAGCTGGAACTCCCTAGAAGCCAACTCCCTGAGGATTAGCTTTCACAGCAGCAGCAGGAGCCATGCAAGCTTCCAAAGGAGGGAAGCAGCCAACAGTCCTACCCAGCTCTGTCACCATGAACCACAATGACAGTGTGGCACAGAAACCCTAAGAGGCAGTAGTGACACACATACTTTGGAAGTAACCAAGAGCTCTCTAAGTTGAATCATGAGCTGCTCAGCAAGGGAGAAATCATACCTAGTACTAGAAAGCAAGCCAACCATAGATCTCTTTACCATAGCTTGCTTTCATAGATCTTGAAGGAGAATCTACAACTTTAGTAAGCCAGCATCACCCCTGACAAAAACCATCTGTCCTTAGATGCACAGGTAATGTAGTCCTCACCCTCATCAAGGGCTTCCCTTTGGAGCAGAGGGAGACCACTACAGCAAACCACAACCAACAAAAACATGAAGCTTAAGGCAAACAGAAGGCACACCAGAGCAGAGATCTTAAAAGGCTCAATCATAATCACCTATGGCCATGCACTATAACTAGAGACGAATCAAACATTTCTAAGTTGATACGATCTGGTAAATTATGGTGGTAAACTATTCATTAAAATACAGAGAAAATCAGGAATAGTACATCCCATAATTTGCAGTTCTCATTTTAAAGGATGATTTTGAACAACTTTTCTTGCATGCATTCACTTTGTAAGAATCCAAAAGTTATGAAGACTTCTGGGCAAAGGGCAAATGAACAAAAGCACTAAAAACTATTTTTTTTTTTTTTTTTTTTTTTTTGCCCCTTGTACACTTGAGGTTTCTGGCCTGGCTGGTCATGCACTATGTGAACTGAATCCGAAGGACCCAGCACCACCAACAGCAATGAACAGCGGTGCTCTCTCCCCTCACCTGCCCAGCATGGTGTTCTATCTCCTCAGCTCTGCTCTGGTACCAGGCCATCGCCTTCTCCACCGTGAGCTGAAGCATCCTGTACTGCAATAGCTCAGGCTGCTCAGCATACAGGAACTCGCTGTCATCCTGGAGGCTAGGCTCCACCACCGATCTGCAAAGCACAGCAGGAACAATTAACTGCCTGGAGTTCTGTGGAAAATGGAAGGCAGGGATGCATACAAAGATGGGGTGTCTATGGGAAGGGGTATTTTCTCACATGGTTGAGCATACATGCAGGTTAATGGGAAATTTACATTTCTAACTGTTTTACTGACTTCAAATTTCAGAATGGAAAATAAATCAAAGCCATTATGCCACACTTGAGTGTTAGCAAAACCTGTAAAGCTTTACAGAACATACCCAACCATATCCTTCTGCCAGCCGCCCAAATAAATGCACCTACGCAAGCCAAGCTCACTGTCCCCAAAGGATTCCAATTGGAATTGGAATTCAGAAAGATGAAGAGCACCTCATCTGTGTTGGTAACACCCTTCAGCAGATCCCAGCAACACAGCATGCTCTGCTCTTGCACAGCCGGGCCTCCTGACAGCATTCCCTGTCCACTATGACAGCCCCTAATATTGAGGCAGTTTGTCCACACACCTGAGAACACTCACTGTGCATGTAACTCATGTTGCAAAAAAGCTCCATCTGCAGAAGAGTCCTTTACTCAGTCCCTCTCCTGCTGTGACTAACACTCTCACCTGAGATTCCTGTCCAGCGTTGCTCACAATGCCACACCAGTCATCCTGCAACCTATTAACTCTATCTCATTTCAACAAGAGCCAGCGGCAACTCCTCACGTCCTTTGAGAGTAATGAACCACATTCTCCAGGAAGCCACTTGCCTTTCATTCTAGCCACAGAGGCGGGAGTCTTCTGGAGTCTTCTCATCTTTTCTGGATGTTCCTTTTCAGTTATCCTTGCTAAAACACCCTGCTCTATGGAACATTAAATAGTGGCACTCCTAGCTCTCTATTCTTCCCAATGAGCAATATCTCTCTCTCTCTCTCTCTCTCTCTCTCTCTCTCTCTCTCTCTCTCTCTCTCTCTCTCTCTCTCTCTCTCCCTCTCCCTCTCTCTCTCTCTCTCTCCCCCTCCTCTCTTCTCTTTTCTTCTCCTCTCCCCCCCTCTTTCTCTCTCTCTCTCTCCCCTTCCTCCTATTCAACACCGTCACATTCACATTCTGGGTCATTCTGGCTTTTATGAAATGGGGTCATTCTTTTTAAACAAACATATTCTTGATATTTTAGAATCTTGAAGTGAATACTTTAAAGAACACCTCAATCTGAAAACTTGAAGCCTTCAGATTCTAGTTATTAGCTTACATTATCCTTACATTTTTCTCTTCTATCATCTATGTCATCTTTTAGTGCCTGTAACTTAAATAATAGACTTGTTTTATTAAGTATTTGACATTCTGTTATAGCTCTACATATTTACTCTAAGTTCAAAGGAAATGCCTTGTTTCTGTCTACCTTGAGTCTACTACAGACTCCTACCTAATCTCTGTATATTATTCTGTTTTTGAAAGCCCCTGGGTAAATTCTCTTAGTCTCTATTCCTAAATACAGTCCTATGGTAGCTAGAAATAGCTGCTTTAGGGTTTTGTTCTTTCCTGTTGACAACTTCCTATGTGTCTCCACGTCATTCTGATCACTGTCACTGCTCCCTTAGCCCCACCCCCATCAGTCCACTGCACAGGTCTTTTCCACATGCTTTTCATGTTGTTTGTGACCCACCAAGTTAACAAAGCCATCTTTAGGGCCAGCGGGTAGGATTATCTGATAACTGGAGCAAGGATTGTACAAACTATAGCAACTTATCTTCTGGGTAATTTTTCTCTTTCTATATGTCTCCTCTTTGTTGTTGTCCAAGTATCTGTATATTTTCCTCCTCTCTTTGTTCTATCTAGCAGAATCTAGATAGGACATCCTCAGATGTCCAGAAAGCTCTACAAATGTGGCAAGACTTGTTTGATGTGGGATGTCTTTCTGTATGCTGTAAATATCACTGGTCAATAAAGGGACTGTTTTGGCCTACTGCAGGGCATCTTAGAAGTAGGTGGGAAATCTGAGCACAGAAAAAGGGGTAGGAGGGCAGAGTCAGATGGAAATGCAATCCAGCCACCCAAGAAGCAACATGTAAAAGTAACACAGGTAAGCTACGGGCCACATGGCTACACAGATTAATGAAAATGGGTTGAGTTAAAATGCAGGAGCTAGCTAGCAATATGGCTGAGCCACAGGCCAAGCAGCATGAAATTAATATAAGCTTCTGTGTGTTTCTGAGGAACAGCAGGTCTACAGGTCTGGATCACAGGCCAGACAAGCCAGAAACTTATTACCACACCTCTTCAATTTTTAGCTCCACTGTGTCTAAACCTTTGAGGACTATATCTCAGGATCTAAAGACTTCTTTTCTGGAGCTACTTCATTTCTCCATAAAATAATTCTATAAACTTCTATGTGTGAAATAGTCTGCCTCTGGGAACATGAAGGGGAATGAGAACGTGTAAATTTTCTAAAAGCCTGGGTCTTCACAGCTTCACCCACCATCCCTTCTTCAGAAGCTCTCTCTGCCTGATATCCAGCAACATGGAAGATTCAAAACTGAACTATCAGTCTGAAGGCCTGAAGGATAAAAAAACTCTTGTCTCATGGAGGGAAAGTAAAGAAGAAGGACAAGAACCCTTTCCTGTTTCGGTTGAGTGGACAGTACAGAAATTCAAGTGTGCCTCCTACAGATGGTCCTCCCCACACCTCACTAGATGCAACCCCACCACTTGTATAGCACTTGACATCTCCATAATGAGACCTAAAATTTCACCAAGAATAAAAACTGTGTACACATCATGACTGTAACCAGGAAAACATAACTAGGAAAACATTTGGTATTTTTTTTTCTTGTACTATACCCCAAGTCATTAGTGCTTTAAAAAAAATCTTCTAAATTAGGGACCACCACCAACTAGGGCTCAATAGGTCAATTTCCACAGGAGCACCTATTAACCCATGCCACAAAGAACACAGATGCCTTGTGCTAGTTCATACTGACCTGCAGTCTAGTCCCTCACACCAATCTTCAGCTCGGTGTTTATGCTCATCCCAAGGAATAATCATCAAGGAGTCACCGTTCCAACTAAAATTAATAAGAAAATACACAGCTTTAAAATACAAACTAGCTAGCTTCATAAGGCATATGACTAGAAATACACAAAAGGTACATCCATGAGGATCCTTGTTCATGCTATTCTAAGTAGTGCATGACAGACAGTACATAAGTGAGAAAAAAAGTAAAAAACAAAAAAAAAAAGCACACTGATTATTTTTATTCTTTAACTATTTAAAAAGAAAATTCCAAAGGGAAAAAAATGCACTGATGTGTAAAAAAATGGCATGAGTATGTGTTCACTCACGTGCCTAAAGAATAATCAGAATCCTGCATTGTATGTTTCATTTCAAACCAGAGTCTTCTGTACATATCTCATCAATCTATCCCATGCTATTTCATTGAGATTCCAATAACTATGGAAATGGTCTGTCTGAGCCATCTAGTACAGCCGCTCACCCATGCGCATATATTAACCACTGGAAATATGGCAACTAACTCTAAGAAAGTTAATTTAATTTTATTTATTATTATTAATTTCAATTTAATTAGCCACAGAGGACTAAATAATCCCCAGAACCCATGTAAAGCTGGAAGGAGAGAACTCACTCCACACAACTGTCCTATGATCTCCACATGTGTGTATGTATATGTTCATACACACACACACACACACACACACACACACACACAATAATAACGTATCTTTAAAAGATGAGTTTAAAGGAAAATGGAGGTGAACACATGTTAATATAGAGAGCAATCTGCTCTATATCAACAGTCACAGAAAACAGAAACAATGAAGGGTGTTAAACATTATCTTCGAGTCCCTTTTAGCTCTAATAGCCACAGATTCAGGTGAAAGACAAACAAATGCTCAACTAAGAATAAAGATAAACTAAAACAAACAAACACCACCATAAATTGCTTGCCTTATGCAGTTCAGTAAAATACATTTTCCTTAAATTTCAGACTATCAATTGTGGTATTTTCTTATATGCTCTTATTTTAAGTTGTGAAACATGCTCTACACAAGAAATACTCCATAAATGTTGGTACATTACATTGGTAGCGAGACTGGTCTTCGTGTGAAAAGGAACAGGAAAGTGAGGGGGCTGAGGAGGTTGGGGAAGGAGCAGCAAGGACTCATCAATCACAGCATCATGCCACCAGATAATGCTGGAACAAATAAGCCAGATACTAGGTCCCCCAACATTCAATAAATGATGAGATGCTCTACTAGAAGTGCAGCTTTTCAACCAACACATAATAGACTAAGCTAGTAAACCAAGTACCACAGACACAGTGTGAAAAGATTTATGTTTAGACTGTTAAATATTGGAATCGTTCAGATGCTGAAACAGAGCAGCAGCCATAGTATTATTCACTTGTCACAAAACAGACTATTTTATTTCTTTTCATGTCAGAAATATTTTATTGCAAACTGTTGGAATGAAAAGTGAGAGAGATAACATTTTGGATAGGGATGGTGATGATGCCCACTCTGCCAACTGAACAACCAATTAGTGCAATGAATCGAGGAGAAACAATACATCTCAGCAGCTATTAGAACTTTTCAAATCAAAGAAGACATGGTTCCTTAAGCTACACAAAATTTTTTCAGAAAGGATTTCAGAAAAACATATTACAAGCTGATACTCTTATTTTCTACAGAGAATGTATGAAACCCAAAAGTCCTTACTCCAATAATTAGTAAGAACAGGGCCCTGGGCCAGGTAAACTGAATGTGCAATGTACTCTTGAAAATTGCAAGGCATTTTTAGGCTCTTTGTTGAATGAAATATGTAAGAAACCCATTAAAACAGTAAAGTAATTCTGCTCAGAGGCCCACAGTAAAAGGTAGACCTAGAGATCCCTGGTAGTAACAATGTGTTTTACTTTATTACCAAAAAACAGCTAGCAACCTCCTCACATGTCAGTGATAACCAGCAACACTCTTGACTATTTACTGATCTCTTACTATGGCCCAGAGAGTACACAATGCTTATAAAGTGCAATACCTCCACTTATTCTACCAATCTAAAAAGAGCCAGCTATAATCTTATCTTTACCTTCCAGTGATAGAATCAATGAATTATTAGTTTTAGAAAATGAATTTCTGCCAAATATGGCTTAGTTTCAGATCTGGCCAACAATGTTTACATAATAAAAAACAATGGCCAAGCGCAAGAGTATATGGACAAAGGCCCATCACTTTTAAGACTGAGGCAGGAGCATCTGGAATTTAAAATGAACACTGAACACACAGTACATTCTAGGTCATCTCAGGCTACATAATGAGATTCTGTCTCAAAGAGGTAGAATGAGCCAAAGGAAATAGCAAAATTTCTTTTTGTTGATTTGTATCTTGCAACTGTTACTATAAATAATATAATCACTTCTAGAAGAGCATAGTACTGACTGAAAAACCAAGTCTTAATCTGATCTCAAATAATAACATCTCTTCCCAAACCAGAATTAAGACTCCTTCACAGCAGGCTTGAGGATTAATTTACTTGTCATCTTGAGGTCTGGAATAACTGAAGACAGGCTTCTCAGAATGTTTGGGTTCTCTGGTTAATTGATGTGGTTCATGCAGGTGATACCATTCCCTGAGATAGGATACTGGGCCTTTCGAAAAAGGGGAAATACACTGAACAATCTCATTCATTAATCAAGTTCTGCTTCCTGTGTATCCAATGTGAGCAGCTGCTTCAAGCTCTAGCCACCCTGAGTCCTCAGCCACCATGGGTTGCTCCTAAGAATTAAGAGCCAAAGAAAGCATTTCTCCCTTAGGTTGCTTTTATCTGAGTATTTTTTCAGAGCAACTCAAAAAGTAACTAATACAGCAGGGATTTTATTTATTTTGTCAATTGCTATATCCTTAGCAACTAAAACAATACCCGGCATTTAGCAATCTCTAAAACAAATTTGTGTTACTGAGTTAATTAATAGAACAACAAAGAAATTTAAAAGTGTTTTCATAAAGAGTGAGAACTATAATATGGTAACAGAAGCAAATGGTCTATTTACAATAGCAGAAGTGTGTCTATACGGTACAAACTTAAACAGTCTAGGATGAGATAAAGAACGACTTCTAATATTATTATACTGATGGAAGACAAGACTACATGGCTGCTTCAGACTGCTTTGAAACAGAGTGTTTAGAGCATTTGATTGTATTTGACTGTAAAGAGGGCATTTCACTGTATGTCACATGAGAAGAGGAAAAAAACACAGCCATCCCCAAGACTCACTGCTACAGTTCAGATGTAAAAAGCCCCATAGGCTCATGCATTGGTACATTTGGTCCCCAGGAGATAACAACTGTTTGGAGAAAATGTGGAACCCTTTGGGAGGTAGCACCTGCTGGGAAAACATGGCTGACCCACCTGTACTTTTCTCTCTGTGTCTGTCCCCCAGCTCCTCCCCTCCTTCTTCCTGGATGCTGGCCAGGATGATAAGAGCAGCTTCTGCACTTTCATCCCTTGCCATCATACACTGCTCCTGGTCGATCTTCTGTCATAGTAAAGAGCCGAGCAACATACCAGCCATTCTTCACAATCCAAAACAACTTACTCATTCACAAAGTAAACAGAATGACAGGATATTTAAGGAAATGTAGAGAAACTTTTCATTAATTATGACATTAATCATCTTATATTGAACATTCTTAATTACATAGCTGACTTTTTTGAAAAGTTCTGTACTGGAAATATAATTGGACTTCATGTCTTTCCCTTAAACTGTAATAATTTTTTTCAAACTAGTAGTCTGAGATATTCAAACATTTTCTTTCTCATTTTTATCCTTGGTATTAAGCATTGGGCAGGAAGATCAGTCTCTTTGGAAATTATCAGTATGGTATTATAACTTACCATACAGTATATCTTGCAATGTTAACTAAAATCATATTTTAAAAGTCTCAAAAATAAAACACTCCATTAATACATTCAACCAGTTCAGTGCAGCTCCCATGGGATACAATCATCCCCAGAAAAGCCCTCATACATCTAGCTGGCCTTTACCAATCTCGTGGAGTATCACAGTCCAGTCAAGCTAACATCATTACATGTCACATGCATCAGAAGGGAACAGGAGACCAAGTCAAAGTTGCTTATGTACAGCTTTCATTTCTAGTAGCCAACTATATTCAAGGCTGTCAATATGTGTCATTCAGAGAGGGAGAAAATCTATTAAATGTGACAGTGTTGGAGACCTATTTATAATGTAAGGACTGATGAGGACTATTCTCACTTAAAAGCCCCTGTTACCACATAAGAAGTAATCAAAAAGGAAACCCCAGTAACTCTTGCTCCCTAAGCTTTATGGCCTAGGTTAATACGAAACCTTTGAAGAAAATAACAAAGTCTTTAGTCCACATTACTTAATACCAACCAGACCCAATCTTATTTGCTCTATTAACTAAACCAGGAAACCACTGACAGGACAAAGATACGAACAGACACCATCTGAATTATTGATTACAAAGCAGAAACACTCCAAAGAGATCAGTAAGTGTACAGGTAGACATTACTAACTGCGTTTATAGTGCTCATAGATTTTAAATAGTTTCCAAGGGGGATATAATGTTCTTATATCCTATTCATCCATATAGCCATTCAACCAAAAGCCAGCACAAATAACATAATGCCTAAGCAAAACCACAAACCACAGGAAAACTAATTTTTTCATTGTAACCTTCCTTCTAAATCTCTGCATATTTCTGCCTGAAGATCTATGCTGAATGCCTCTGAAAGCAGCAGATACACAAGAAATGGAGCAATACAGAGACCCATGGGCCTGCGTTCAACAGGCATTTCACACACTATCTACAAAGCCTGCCGACTCTGCACAGTGTGACTATGTCTATATAGTACTTAATATGAGTGAGCATAAAATTCCAAATTATCAACTATTATATATCCTTAATATGTGTGTACATGTATATATGTACATATATATGTGTATGTATGTATGTATGTATGTATGTATGTATGTATATACATATATATATATTCAGGAGTCCTTATAGATAACAAATACTATCTTTCCTGCTTTATAGTAGAAACACAAAAATATAAAGCAATCTATTAAAAGATCAGGTAGCTACTAAGATGTTTGAACCTAGACACCTAGTTCCAGAATGTATGCTCTAAATTACTCTAAGATTTCTGTTGTACAGCCTCATCATTTATCACTAGATAATTGATATGACATTACCCTTACTTTATCTTCTGACAGTATAGGTAGCCAAGTCCTTACATTTTCCTGGAGATCTTATCTATTATCTATCTTCTTAGTTTCCTAGAATTTGTCTCCTCACTAAAAGTAGATATTATTTCTGGTAAATAATCAACATTGATCACAGTCCTAGTACTATGGTATACATAGTAATAAAATATGATGATAACTGAAATAAATTTATGTAAGTACATTGCTTCATTTAATCTTCAACAAAACACATCATATACTATATATCACAATTAGAAATGTACAGATATGTAATTCATAAGCTCAAAAATAATCAGTGAAAAATAAATGTCAAGGAACAATGTGTAGAAACAAATCCATTGATATTCCCCAATTTTGAGCATCTCAAGTCAAAGTGCTCAAAAAAAAAAATGTTAAGAACTAAAAATGTAAAATTAAATCAAGGTTTACAAATTTACTAAATAATACACTAAAAATGCCAGTTAGAGATAAGGACTAAACCCCAAGACTACTGGATTGCAAATAACTAATGTTCTTCTATAGACAGCTATCTTACATGGATACATAGCTTTCAAACAAGGATACTCTAACTACATACAGCTCACAGGAACTCCTTAAGTAATTTCAACAAGTCAGCATATTACCCAAGGTGAGCACCTGCTCAGGGGTGAGCACCTGATTGAGGGTGGGCACCTGCTTGAGGGTGAGCACCTGCTCGAGGGTGAGCACCAGATCGAGGATGGGCACCTGCTTGAGGGTGAGCACCAGATCAAGGGTGGGCACCTGCTCGAGGGTGGGCACCTGCTCGAGGGTGAGCAGCTGCTCGAGGGTGAGCAGTTGCTCGAGGGTGAGCACCTGATTGAGGGTAAGAACCTGCTTGAGGGTGAGCATCTACTGAAGGGTGAGCACTTGCTCGAGGGTGAGCACCTGATTGAGGGTGAGCATCTGCTCGAGGGTGAGCATCTGCTTGAGGATGAGCACTTGCTCGAGGGTGAGCACCTGCTCGAAGGTGAGCACCCCATGCACATACATAATTTAAAATAAATAAGCATGTTGGTGGTATAATTTTGAAAGTCACCAAATTCAGGACAGTAATCCAGCTGCCTCACATGCATGACACTCTTAAGTTCAATTCTCAGCAACACCCAAAAATAAAACTAAAGGTCACCAAAATATGTAAAGCAACTCTTAAGATACATAAGAGCAACTTACTGTCTTGAAAAGTTCATAGCCATCTCACTCATGGGCTTTTACTACATACCCTCACTTCTCCTTAAATGACTGCATCTACATCAAATTCATTTCTAGAAGCCATCAACTACCTTAGTGTGATCTCCTCAATCCCCACTGCGACCTCAGCCTCACTGTGAGCACCGTCACCATCCCCTGAACACAGAAGTGCCTGGAACGCAGTTTCCAACAGTGACCCAGCTAGCCAGGACTGGCCTCAAGAACAAGTCAAAACGGTGACCTAGAAAGCTCTACATTCTCAGCACAGCACATCGCCATCTCCCCACATCAACATCAGATCATGAGCCCAGTAAATATGCGCTGTGGGGCTTTTTCCAGTTTTTGTGTGCAGCATCCACAATTTAACCTTAAATAAAATGGGTACACACTGAATCAAAACATCTTAAGGCATGTTTTATTATCAAATATTACTCTGATCTTGATAGCATTTTTCTTACAAATAAAACGTTTAAACAGACTTGCCTATATCAAAAATTGGATAAAGTGTCTCCCTGGGTTATTTATGTGTTAATTAAATAGTAAGATAAAGACAAACTACTGTTACTGACAAGTATTTACATATTAATGAAATCTTGACTAAGAAAGGCATTGTGTGATCAAAGAGAATTATAGGAACTGCTTCCCCAAGTCTATTCAGCTATTCAGAGTAAGCTATAGTCTGTTTAAGGATCATAGGTTCTAAAAACATTGGCAAGGGCACTCAAGTTTGTAAGAAAATGAATAAGGAGAGAAAACTTTTATTTCCATGAAAAGTCTAATTTTGTTGCAATCAATAGCACTTGGTCTATGAACTCCACCTTTTTAGGGTAAGACTTCAGCTTAAAAACAAGCCAGGTGTTTGTCAGGGTGTGCCCTCTCACACACCCTAGCTACAAATGCAATGGGAAGCTTCAACCTAAGTCACATTCAAACTATTTGTTGATAGTTATACCCACTGTAGGACAGTAAAGCAATGAAAATTAATTGTCAATTCCAATTTTGAAGCCTGGTTCATGGCTGCTCATGAAATGTTTGATGATAATCCCTTTTCTGCTTATCTCAGAAGTATGTCATAAAAATTATATAGGCATCCCAGTCAGCTGACATCAACAATACTGACATAACACAATGCTGTTAAGTTTCACTTTGAAATATTAGTTTCTATCTTCTTAATCAGAGAAACTGCCCTGAACCCACTTTGTCTTTAGTAGGAAGACAAAGATGTATCCAACCTATGTCTCAAGTATCCACCATAACAAGAGATGTACAAGCCAACTATCCCTCCAGCCAGACCAACGGACAGAGGAGAAAGGGGCCAGCTCTTCCTGGGAAAAGCATGAGTTCCTGCATTCTGGAACGGCAGCACAGTCCACTGAAATCTGCTCCTCTCACGAGAGCTGCCTCAGAGGCAATACTTAAGGCAACCCCAGCACAGGCACTTTACTCTCTGCTCACAAATCAAAGAACTAAATTAGTAGATAACTGGTATGCTTTTCATTTTTAAAGGAAATAGTATTTCTTGCAATATTTTATTATAGCAATAAAAATATACTGATAGAACACACAACAAAACTACTTTTGGAAAATTTCAAGACAATAACTTTATACTGAAAACACTAGGCTACATAAAACATAAGTAAACTAAGAGCTCATAGTAATACATGTATCACAATATGGCAGAAATGATAACTCAATTTATTCTGAAAAATGTCCTTTATATGCATGAATGAGATGAGACTCTGAACTAACAGAACACAGGAATTCTCTAATTTCCTTCCAGCAAGCACACTGTGAGTGGTACTCTAAACCTTTCCAACTAAACTACTTACAACTTTCCTTAGATATTTTCAGGAAAAGAAAAGCATATGTCCAATTTACTCAAATAAAATCGCAGATTAATGTAGTACCCACTGCTTGAGTCAGAAACCACACACTCTGGTTGTGCGACAAAGCATGAACATCAATCAGCATAAGAAGCCAAATGCCACAGAGGTTCTGCTCTGATCAAAAAGCACCAGCCCAGGAGCCAAGAAGGAAAAGCAGGGCAGACACAGGAAGTGCACTCAGGCAAGGACTCAGAAACAGACACTACATAATCAAGTCTGACTTAGACCATTTCACTCCACACTGTCCCAGTCCTCCACTCCTGCCTTTCTAAGACTGACTGACTCTCCCAAAGGGATGGGGCTAGCCTGGGAATGGCCCTCGGGGCTGGAATTGGCCTAAGTTCTGCGAGTGCATTTCCTTCCAGCATTCTGCTCCCATTCTCACCTGTTCTTGCTGATCTCCTTTCTTTACTTGTTCCTCTTTGATGTTTCCTGTTGCTCTAATGTTAACTCCTACTCAATCTTAACTATTCTCTTTTCCTTCACACACTCCATAATTAATAAATCAGTACAAACAGACTCTCTTGGCATCTACAGTCTCTAAAAATTCCAAGAGTGGAAGGGGCAATTATTTTGAATAGGCTACTAGTGTATTTAATATTGAGATTATCACTTATGGCTGATTTTGCAGTTAGGGATCACAATCTTTGGAGATTATATATGAGAACATTGGGTGAGGGCTTAGCTACAGAGAGAAGGAAGAGCATCACACCTAAAAATGACACACCAAACATACTAGTCCCACTTTAAACCCAGAAATCCTTCCTCTAAAATAACACAGATTATTTAAAGAATTCCAACAAATGATCTAATCAATGCAGAGACATCAAGAAACATAGAAGAATCCAGGCAATATGATTCCTTGCAAATTTACCAACACTATACTAACAGATTACAACAAGAGTTAATTAAATTTAATCCCAAACAAAAAATTCAAAAGAATGATTACAAGACAGCTCAATGAAGTCTAATATATAATGAATTCCTTCCTGACTGAATTCAAAGAAAAAACAATAACCAGGTGAATTAAATAAGCAATTCAAAATAAGATATAAATGAGGAATTCAATAAAGAGATAGAAAGCCAATGCTTTTTCAATGGGTTAAAACAAAAACAGACCTTTCAGGACTGGGTGAAACACCCACATGGATGTTCCTCCTATCTCCTCAGGACACTAGTAGCCTCTTATTTCTATGGAAGGACCAAATTTACACAGTAACCTTGTGTCATTTAAAGAAGAGTTAGTGTGCCCATGTGTCATGCTGGCCTATAACTCTAGCACTCAGGCATCTCAGGGGCAGAAAGTCACTGCACACTGGAGGCTGTCCTGCTCTGCCTGGTGACTTCCAGGCTAGTGAGAGCTCCCCAAAAGACTCTTATGTCAAAAACAAAACAAAAAAGTGCAAATAAAATAAATAAAAAGAGATAATGAGATCTCCAGAAGAGCATAAATGCTAATACTGGGGGTCGTTATCTATACTGGCTTAGAATCTAGATTCCTAGCAGCCTTGATGTGAAACAGAGAGCATTAGTCCAGCTAACCATATTATAAATTCACCTTTCTGTCTCTGAGATTTCAACCAGAGACAAGGCTGTGGAACACTACAGCATGCAGACAGTGCAAGGTCCCTAATCTTAACAGAAACTTCAGTTCAATTTCTGAAAGAGATAACCAATTCAAGCAGGCATTGTCAACTAAAACATTGCTTTTGGGCAAAAAACAAGTCCATGTAAAGGGAATCTTATTTTGGCAAAGACATGTTTGTTCATTTTAATTAAGTTTTAAAAGATTATTTTTTTTAAATGTTAAGATGTCTACCATTAAACACACACATGCACAATCATTATTAACAAGGTAGAGCAGCATACCAAGCCTCAGGCAACAAGAGCGAGTATTCATGTGGAGAAGTGGTTTCTGGGAAGTTGGAGAGGATGGCAAGGCGATGTGGAAGCAGATCAGAGCCGTGGTATGTCAGCAGGATCTCCAGGGCTTGGACATTACTCTCCTGGATGAAAGGCAAGGTACAAGTGTCTACTAGGAGTTTTAGAAATAAAGAACTGATTTTCATGACAACATTCGAAACTTAAAACTAAATTTTGCATGCAGTTCTGATGAGATGTTTTTCTTTATTTTCATGTTTCTCAATGTAACACTAAAAAATTTTTTATGTAAAAACTCTAATGGTGACATTTTCAAAACATATTCCCATTTTCTGTACAGTTGTTAATGTTACAACAGAAAAGAGAGTGTAAGAGTATATGCATGCACTAACATTAACCACACAGCTCAAAGATCTAGTGTTAATAACCATAATTACTCTATTTACAAAAAGCAATTACCCGAGCATACGTTCTTGCTGAGAGAACAATATTCTGACTTCTGAACTTCTTAAAAAATGCAGCATCATATCTCTGTTCAGATGCATGAGGCGCCCCTAGTATTTCCTGAGGGAAACAGTGACAAGAAAGAGGCTTCTAAATATAGGAGATGAGAAAAATGTTAAAATTCATTATACCTATGCCTGCTGAAATAAATAAGGCTCAAATTAGGTTATTTCAACTACCAACTGCTAACTTAAGTACTCTGTCTTTTTAGGGGATATATTGTTTACAAGTGTTGTTAACATTTGACATCTATAAATAAATGAAACAGTGAAAATTAAATTGATTTCTGTAGGGCAACCAAAAAGCATCTGATAACAACAGATAAGCAACAGTTACCATAGCTACTGTCATGGTTCCCTACCATCTCTACATGACAATGCACATAAATTTTGCTGCTGTTACAGTGAGTGGTGTTAAATAAATGTGAGGCTTTCATTCACTCGGCAAACACAAATGAACTGAGCAACTACCATGTCCTAGGGGTACTGTGAGAAGCACTGGAAATACAGCACATGGCACCCCTCCCCTGCCTTCAACCAGCTCACAGACTAGTAAGAAATGAGCAAGTGTATCTTTTAAAGCCCTTGTCCAGCACAAGAGACCTCTGAACATGAAGTAGGTATCAGATGATATGAGGAAACTGGGGATAATTTTGTTACAAATAATAATGCACTGTTGTTTCTTAAAATTCATGTTACTTAGAGATACAGACACATTTTTCTGGGATTTAAGTAAAAATATTTAAGTTAAAAAAAAAAAAAAGGCCAATGTAGGGAAGGAAAACATTTGAGCCGGTGAAGGCGTATCTCTGGGCTCATCAGACTGTGCTCTACACTGCTCTTCGAGTCTAAAAGTTGTATAAGGACAAACTTAAAGTGCTCAGATGGAGAGCAGGCAAGGCTTAGATGAGCTGTTCTCTCCTAATCATTTACAAACTCTTACAGACTTTCTAAACTTCGAACATGTTCCTTAGCCACCACTCTTAGCTCAAAATACTCATTTTAAACTAGTACAATCTGATGGAAATTCAGTTCGCAGCCTACCAAAACCACAGGTCTGCCTACATCTGCACCAGTATGATGCTCCTTCCCTCATGGATAGCCAAAGCAAACACATCCCTGAATCTTCATGTCTCACAACTCCACACATGCTCAGGACCACATTTCAACTCAATTCTGAGCTCTTTTTTTTTTTTCTGCTCAGGAAGTTTCTCTTTATCTCTCTACTAACTCACTAATAGACAATGTCCCTTCTTCCCTCTGCTATAAAACACCAAGCAAGTACACGTCCGCAAGGACATGCCATCTTCCATTATGTCCTAGGCCTCTGTCTGGCACTCCGATTATCCACATAAAGTCCAAATCAGTGGGATCTGCTTATGCTTCCTACTTATCCGGACAAGCTACTCACCTTCTCTAAGTCTCAATTTTCATATCCACAAAAAAAGGATAGCAATGATACTCTCAAAGGACTGCTAGAAAATTAACAAATTATGAGGACTAAACACATGGAACAATGGCGGATGGACTGTGAGGGTAATTTTAAGGTATGTTTGAACAAGTATTTACAAATGAGTCAAATACCATGCTGAGCTTTGAAGTTAAGAAAACAAAGAAGACAAAACTCTGACTTCCACCTTCCTGTCTATTCCAAATCTGCCTCGGCTGACTTCCTTAGAGAGGCCTCTCAGGCAGTTTGGTTCTCTCTGACTCACTGAGTCTTCACACTGTTAGCTTCACTAAGTCTGTATCCTGAGGACTCCATGAAAACTGTTGCTCATATGTCTCCCTATGTCCAGCCACCACATCATAGCTGGCCTGTAGGAATCACCTAGGTAAAATGTAAATGAATTCACTTTTATCTTATTTGCATGGAATTAAAAAATTAGCCATGCCTTATAATAAAAGTGCAAAGCCAGTCTCTACCACTATGTAACTGGCAAGCATGACAGCCAAACATTCTCATTACAGTTTTAATAGCCAAGTTCATCCAAGACATCTACTTCCTAAAAGGTTAATTTCCTAAAAAGAGTGGTCTCAAAAGTATTTTAAAGGTCACTATCATAATACAATAACAATTCACTTCCTATTGTTATACAGAGATTAGCAATTCAATGGCCAATGAATAATGAAAGAAAATTAAGTGAACAGTCAAACTTAACATGGCAAGGATCTTTTCTAAGATACTATCATCTAATAAAATGAAAGTGAATTATGAAAATAACAAAGCATACTGTATAGACATAGGCAATTCCCAATGTTTATTCTTAATATTACTTCAAAATGTCACAGAACTAGAATGAAAAGAATATGCTTTAAAGAAATATGACCATCTAGCAACAAAGTCAGCAGCAGCAGCTAATGACCGTATCAAGAACTCTTCAAAGCTTTCTGATTAAGATTTTATACTTATTCTTAACAGCTACAGAAAGAACTCGCTTTTAGTGTTTTCTTCTCTTCCTCATCTTCCACTTCCACCTCCTTCTTCTTCCTTGGTTTTCCAGACAGGGTCTCACTATGTAGCACTGGCTGTCCTGAAACTCACTATGTAGACCAGGCTGGCCTCTAACTCACACAGATCCATCTGCCTCTCCCTGCTGAGTGCTTTGCCCACCCTACCATGCCCAACTTTTTTTTCAGTGCCTGATAAGGAAACAGGGATCTGATTTTGTTCTTCTACATGTGATCTCCAATTTTTTGCAGTGTTTTGTTTGATAACATCTCAAGGGGTGACAAAATCCAAGGCTTCTGAGTTTGCCAGAGTGGTCACAAGTGTTAAATGCCTCCAGCACTCTTAGGTCAAGACTGTGTGGCCACAGAAGAGAGGTTTAGCACTGGCTGAGCATGAATGAGACTGTGAGTTTAAGTCCAGGCAGGAAAAGACAAAAGCTGAGAAATTTAGACAGGAGGGTTCATGGGCGCATGGTCCTACAAACAAACTGTTCACAGCCCTCAAAAGTGTTTCATTTCCAACTAGTCCTTTTGTTTATCTTTTGTCTTCTGAAATAAAGTCTCACTCCACATCCCAGGCTGCTCTCGAACTCAAGACAATTCCCCTACCTCAGCTTCCAAAAAATTATCACCATTACAAGCATGGACCACCAGATACCCAGCTTCCATTTTCATGATTAACACTAACTAAACTGGTACAAAACAATGTTAATAAAATGTCTAACATGGGGACATAAATGCTTGTGTTCTCAAAGAACAAAGAAGTATATTGCTATTAAGTTTAAGAACTAAACTCAATTCACTGACAAATCATTAAACTGGATGAGAATGTTCATTCTATAAGTATCAACATTCAGTATGTTCTGAAACTGCACACTAAAATCAACTCTGAGTCATTACCGAGAAATAAGCAGGTAGAAAATTAAAAGGATTTTAAATCTAGAAAGCATATGTGCAGAAAAGTAGATAAAGCCTTCTTATCCTTTAGTCTAACAGAACATCTTTTGGTCTTTTATAATTTCCAATTTTTACCAAAACCAGTTTAATAAAGAAATTGTTTTTTAAAGAAATCCCATATATATAACCTCAAAGACTAAAATTATCAGGCAGTAGGGTAGCAATGGCATGTGTCAGAAAAGATGACAAGCATAACTGGTGGGCCAAAATCATTCCTTACCTTGTATGTTGCAAGTCGATCTAGGAAGGTTAATAACTTCAGTCTACAGCGGCACAGTTCCTTTTGTTCCAGGGTCAGCCTGTGGGGAAGAACTTGATTGAGCTGCTCACAGTTACAGACATACACTTCTCTAGGAGCCAATACAGCAAGAAAACAACCCATGTTTCTTCCCTTCAGTCTACAGCTCTTAGAACAGTATGTAAAATCATGAGGGCTAAGCAAAAAATTACGCAGAAGTAACTGAGTGGTTCACAAAGTAAAGAGCACTGGGAAATGGCCAGACTTTATTTCCCAATGAGCAATAATAAACAGCTTACTTTGAAAAGTTCACTAATTTGAGAAGCTCTTGTCTCTTCTTAAGTTCTTTCTGTCCTTTGCTCTTGGCAGGCTCTTTCTCAGACGGGGTCAGTTTCTCATAGGCAATGCTCTCAATGTCCACATCACCTGGTAATGTGAATCTACAAAAAGAAAACAACTCAGTTGATTTTTATTAGCTTTTATTTTATTTCTCCTACATTTATTTAAATTTCACTGAAATAAAAAAAAATCTTTTTAAACCTCTGCCAAATGGCATAATTCATTCACTATATACATGGAAAGTTAAGTAGTGATCACAGACATTTAAGAAAAAACAAATAAAGGATGTCTGCCTAGGGAAAGGAAAAGGGTCATATTGGGGTACATTCACTGAATGTAAAACAGATTTACAATTCAAACCCCTTCTGTCTAAAATGCTTTGTGCAAGCGTGTGTGCGTGTGTGTGTATAGAAAATTATTAATTTGATTCATCACTAAGGTTTTCCTGATAGTCAAAAGGTGAATAATACATTATGTACAAAGGTGGGTGATAAATGGCTTTTATGGGGACTAAATATAGCCCAAGATAACTTTGGACTGGAATCTGCAATACTCTAGCCTCCACAATAACAAAAGTCCTTTCTATTTGAGTAGTCTGCACAACTGTCCACATGGGTATAGCTTTCTTAGGGAACTTCAGGTCAGATCATGGTACCTTTCTACACTGTGTACTGTTCAACTCAAGATACTTCTCCATCACGTGACATTTTTCACATTTGTGATGACAACATTTGACATCATCTTTTGTATTTTTTCAGAATCATACAATAGAATAGGAACACAGACATTCATTCCTTGAACCTAGCTGGGATTTTGTTCCTCTCAAACAACTATATCAGGTTTAGGCCCTTTTGAGCAAGACCTAGGTGTGGCTTTGTGGTTTTAAGGACCCCTGTAGGAGGTATGGTCAGCCCCTGTGGAGACTGGTTGCAAGCTGCCTGTTCTTCCTGTTTGTTCCTGCCTTCTCGGAGGAGGACTGTCACTGCCACTGTGTGGGATGGTTCAGCTCTCCAAGAACTGCCTTAGGTTCAATTTTATATTCTGAGTGTTTATATAACCCCTTAATAAGTATTAATTCTTATATAATCAATTGCCAATAAATAATTCTTACAATATCTGGCGCATCTCATCTCCCTTCCCTTTTTTCTTCCTTCTGCTCTGATACCCACTGCTCACTGGTTAAGATAACTCAGTGATATTTAAACTGCATGTGTAAAGTAAGTCCATATGCAGAATCATTTATTTCATTTAGCCTTGTGATTGATATTCAGTTCCATTTGCATTGCTGCAAATAACAAGACATTGTGCCCTTTTCAAGATTTATTTACCTTATTTTATGTGTACATATGAGTGCTTGCATGGGATGTGTACGTGGAACATACCTGGTACCTATAGAGGCCAGAAGAGAGTGTCAGATCCCTAGAACTGAAGTTACAGGCAGTTATGGAGCACCATATGGATCTGGGAACCAAACCCAGGTCTTCTGCAAAAGCAGAAAGCATTCAATTGTTTGTTGATTAAAGATTTACTTGTTTTATGTGTGTGTGCTCCTGAGCACAGTGGGACTGGACCACAGGAACTGGAGTTGAAGGCAGTTGTGAGCTGTAGCATGACTGTTGGGAGCCAGCTCCAGGTCTTATATAGCAGTGAGTGCTCTCAGTCACTGAGTCATATCTTCAGCCCCTGCCTTGATGGTTTCTATGGCCAAAAATAATTCTGTTCGACTGTGTGAACATGCTACATTTTCTTTATCTACTTATTTGTATGGCATCTTGGTTGATTCTTTGTCTTGGCTATTCCAAACAAAGCTATTTAAATGGAGTTAACATTTTCACTTCCTTTTTATGACTATATATTAACAGAATGACTAGATCACATGACATTTCTCTTTTGTAATTTCTCAAGGAACCTACATTTCACTCCCCATGGTGGTTATATCAGTGCACATTCTCACTACCACTGCATACATTTTTCTTTCTCTGTGTCCTCACTAATGCTCATCCTCCTTTGTCTTTTTGATAACCACTGTAACTGGATTTAAATGATAAGTGGCTGTGGTTTTGGTTTGCATTTCATAGATAAGCACATTTATGATCTTAACATAGTAAAAAATGTAAGTCTCATTAAAATTATTTAATTATCAAGTATATAGTATCACTTGTATCTCAAAAAAGTTCTAAATATCTGGTAAACAATAGCTTGTCCAACAATGTAACACAATCATTATATTACTAACTGGCACTTAGGTAATGTTAACGCCTGTCGGTACTTTCATAAGGCAGGTAAATACTAAAGGTACTTAGTATGACCGCATAGGCTGACATGTAAAGCCAACCCTGTTGGTGCATAGAGCCCCATTTAGTAAGTGTGCATAGAGCCTGACACAGTAGAAAATATATTTAACCGAAAGGGAGGAAAGCACTGGTCAGCAGCAACAGCTTCAACAGCGTGACTTAATGTCCACCTTGCCCAGCACCTCAGACTAGTTTTTCTACACATCACCTTTGCAGTGAGCGTAAATCTCCAAACCAACCTGCCATCATCTGCCCCCTTCCCTATCGCCACCAGAGCCTCCAGGTCTGTGCCTTTCAATCCATACTGCAGCAGCTCCTTGGCAGCATCCACATTCTCAGGAACTCTCTCCAAACACTCGTGGAGTACCCAGGACCGCTTCTTAATTTTACTCTGCATAAAAAGAAAAATAAACAGAGGCATTTAAGAACAGATGCTTCTTCTTTCTAGTTATAGACAACAGACATTTTGTATTAGTCATTAGAAAACTTGGTCCTACATAGCTCCTTGATGTCAAGCTATAAACCACTAATTCAATTCACTACTGGTGATTGCAACTGGATATGGGAGGTGTGATTCCAAACAGTATTTGAGCTTTTTAGTTTGTTTATTTAGACTTTTCTCATACAATATACTTTCATCATATTGCTTCTCCATCCCCAACTTCTCCCAGATGCTCCTCACTCAAGTTCATGCTCTTTCTCTCTTTCTATGTATACAAGGGTTGACAAAGGACCAATAAGACAAGACAAAAAAAAAGTATCCCTTTATGTGTTGGCCAACTACCACTGGGCATGGGCCTGCCCTGAAGTGGGGTTGATACACTTAGTGACATTCCATGGAGAAAACTGGTCTTCCCTTTCACAGCAGGTGTCCTTCTTGGTTAGGGATGGGACTTTGTGTTTACTTCCCCTTCTTGGGGTCAAGATCTTGGTTCAGACCTGTGGGGTCTTTAGGCATGGTGTCATGTTTGTCAGTTCACACATGAACCAGTCCTGTGGTATCTAGAAGAACCTCCTTTCCTTAGTCTTCCACGTCCTTACACTATTTCCTCCTCCTCTTCTACACAGATCTTTGGGGCTGAGTCCTAGCCTAGCAAGGTGACAGCTGTGGGTCCCTGGCAGAGAGCAGCTCTGTGGGTGGGTGGGTGGGGCTAGGGTCCACACCATGAGAGCTGCAACAGCATCATTCTTCTTACTTCTAATGAGCCACAGTGAAACACAAAGCCCTATGATCTTTCTATAAGTATAAAAAGATCTTTGTGGTTTGATTGTTCAAGAGAGAGTATAAAGTAGAGAGGTATGAGAAGGGTGTTTTCCACTAAGGGTAGTAAGCATGCTTAGCTTCCAAACACAGCCAGGCAGCAGCACACATCAGGCTACATTTTCATCTGACTGTGGAGATGGCCCACACATAGCAAGCTAACTCAATCATACAAAGTCGAGGCAAGCTGTTCTATGGAAATGTTTTCTTGCCAACCCTGACCTTCATCCTGCTTCTGGAGTGTGTCCTGCTTATTAAGAGTTGGACTTTAAAAACACCACCTCAGCTCAGTAGCACCCATGCACAAGAATCCAGCTTCTCTCTCCACCTCAAACCAAGACAACTAAGAACCAGCCCTGGTCTAAAACAATCCTGGAACATCTCTTCTGTGCAATTTGTCCCAACTACTCCCTCTCCTAAATGAAGCCTCTGGGTCTGAAGGTATTCTTTGAAGTTCTCTTCAGCCCTTGATCACTAACCTCTGGTTAGCAGAAACATAAATCTCATCAATAGACTTTCACAGCCCTGACCAATGTGGATGAAGTGAACTTAATAATGGGAAAAGCCACAGAGACAGTTGGTTTAAGGGAAAGTAGACATTCAGCATCGTTAGATTCAACATCCTACTTCAGAAGAAAAATGTTCTGACAATTCCCAAGCTAGCACTTCTTTACCTATACAACAATTAGCAGTGTTAAACACTGTATAAACAAAGATAATTCACAAAAATAAATTTCATCATATTACCACAGCTATTTACACTTACCAAGTAATTCTGAATTGAAGCAATGTTGACAGCCGACTTCCTCCACTGCCTCTGATAGACAAGGTCAGTGTCCAGGCCGTATGTGTGAGCCAAAGACAAGGCTTCTTCATACTCTTCACTTTCAATCTTTGTCAAGGAAACAGACATGAATTACCCATGAGGATGTTCTGATGAGAGGAAGGATCAAGACAATCACTCTGTCTACGCAACAAGTTATAAATGCACATGCAGTGTTACCAAAACCTCACATACATTCTGAGAAGTAGGTAACTCAGAAATTCCTTCAGCACTTTAACAAATGTGATGAAAAGCTCTTGCTTATACAGTCAAATGGTGGCAAAAAATGACACTAGAGGCAGGCTGCAGTACGGCTCAGGTAAACGCTCATTCAAAATATTACCAGAGCACAGCAAGTACCTCTGACAGGCAGTGCTGGACACACAGCCTTCCAGGCCAATGGCTGAATGCTTCCCTCAACATCTGTAACCCTAGTAGAGATCGGTACTTAAGTACAGGTCAAAGGGACAGCTGAAAGCACACAGAGGTAGCAAAACTCTCTAGCTGGGACCAACGAGATAGCGCAGTTTAAAACTAGAACCCACATGTGGAAGGAGATCCTTCAAGTTCTCCTCTGACCTTCACATGTACACTACACACATGCAAAAAACAAAAATAAATAAGAAAACAATTCACTCTCTTTAGTTATTCACTTTGTGGCCTATAATGTGTTTAAATTTTTCATTACATTTATATTTTTAATTGTGCGTGTGTGCACATGCACATGTATGTGTGCACGTGCATACATGTGCACGTGCAGGTGTGTGTGTGTGTGTGTGTGTGTGTGTGTGTGTGTAAGATATGCATGCATTCCAGTACATATGGAAGCCAAAACAAGATAAATGTCTTGTTCAATTGCTTTCTACCTTAATCCCTGAGGCAAGGTCTCTCACTTGAACTCAGAGCTCGCTGACTTGGCTATTCTAGCTAACTAGCTCACTTTGGGGATTCAAGCCTCACTTCAAGAGCACTGGGGTTCCAGGAAGGCTGCATACCTACCAGGCATTTAGCTGGGTGCTGGCATCTAAACCCTGGGCCTCATGCTTATTCCTCAGCCCTAGGCTGTCCCCTAGGCCCTGAATTCTGTATCCCCGCTTTGATTTTGATTACTCAATTAGAAAGAGGACATCATTCTAAAAGCTTACAAAACTGCTATTTCTAACATATCAGGAAGACCATATGCCCTCTTTGAATTTCTTTTGTTATTGAAATAGTACAGTTCTGCAATAAACAGAGCTGGGTGCAGCAGGATGGCTCACCTTTCTCTGATAAAGCTCCTCTGGGGTTGTGGAGCGCAGACTCACAAGGCGGTAGTTTTTAGTGATAGTTCGAGGCCGTTTCCTTGGAGGTGCGAACCTCTCCATCTCTGTCACTAAATAAAGGCCTTGTTTGATGTAACCAAAATAGCGAGCTTTGGCAGACAAGTCATGATCAGAGTCAGAATCCTCTTCTCCTTCATCTTCTTCTCCAGCCCTCATCTCCACACGAGATCGTTTGGGGGCAAGTTTAATTTCACACTAAATTGAAAAAGGAGATGCAAAATTAATGATAAAAAAATAGAGACAGATTTGTAAGAGCTAATGAAAAAATTTTTAATTACACTCTGGTTTGATTCATTATGTGTCATTCACAATGGATCCAAATGAAACAAATGAAATCAAGACCTAAGATATACACATCCATACAGCTTCCAAATCTTTAAAGATGAAGATCACTTTAACAACTGGACATCAATACCTGCAATTATTTCACAGAAATAAAAACGTTAAAGATGTGAGTTTCTTTGACTTTTAACATGTCTTCACTTGCTGTAGAAAAACAAGAGGACAATTTAGAAAATGGCATGAAGGTATTGATTTCATTTGCCAGGAACAGCCCTCTGACATCCCGGCCAGGAGCTTCACAGGCTAGCTGCTAATAGAACTTCCAGTGAGACTTTAGAAAACTTGCTTGAAATTGAAACCCTGGTCTTCTGTACGGAAGATCTTTGACTGGATGGCAACCTTCAGTCTAAGAATTCCTGCCACTGCCTGCAGAAGCAAAGCCATAGAGGACTGCACCCTTGAAAGAATTAAATAAGAACGCTAAGCAAACAAACACAGTTATAAAGAAACAGCCTCTATTTTCAATTCTTTCATCATGATAAGCAACTTTTTTCTGAAAGAAGAAAATAATTTTAGGTTACCATACTTTGAGAAAATAATAATGTAAACATGAAGTAGTTTCTACCTGGGAAGTAATAACAGCATTCTACATTTTCAAATAATTCATCTAGAAAAAAGAGAAAAATCTATCACGTCCAGTAGACACATACTCCCAAAGAGAGAAACCTTACCTCCAAGCTTAGGAATCCGCCATCATGGGTAGCAGTGACTTGGGGAGATGGCTCAAACCATTCACAGGATTTTCCCAGTAAGTTCTTCAAAGTTTTTGCTGAGGAAACAGTTAATGCACCAGAGCATCGAGCCAAGGTCACTGCGCCATCTGCCCACCAATTGACATCAATCAATGGGTACAAGGACTCTTTATCTAGTGGGAAAACAAATTGTGAATATATCTGCAAACATGGTTTAAGTGTGCAATATTTAATGCAATATTTTAAACTCCAAAATATTTTATATTTGTGAGACTTCAAAGATGCCTTAAAAATGGAAAAAAAGTTGAAACCATCATTCAAATTCTTAAGAGAGTACAGTAATTCATTCAAGAAACGCCTAAGCAGCAACAATCAGGCAAAGCTATGGAGGTATAAAAGTAAGCAAATTAAGGTCATTTTCCTCAAAGCAATGACACATGGCTGGCTGACCATTGGAGGTCAGTGTTAGAGCTCTTGCTTAGCAATTATAAAACTCTGAGTAAGAATCTTGGGGGGGGGCAGGACACAAGACACAGGACAGGACACAACTTATCAAAAACATAATGACATAAGAAAGAGATGTAACCATTTTCAGCATAGTAAACTGAAAAGTAGATGTGCATAAATTCCACATATACAATGTTATCAAAGATCTTAGAAAATGTACTCCTACCATTTTCAGATAGATATTTAAAAATTAAAAATGTATAATATGTAAAAAAAAAACAACTTCCAGAGTTGATATACTTTTGCAACATTTAACTAACAGAGAAAAAAATTCAAGAGCAATAAATTATTTTGATACTGAAATGAATAATGGTTCACCAAACTGAGGGATTTAAAAGAAAATGTCATGATATTTTGTGATAATTCCATAGCACTTTTTTATTTTTTATTTTTTAAATATTTATTTATTATGCATATAGTTTACAGAAGAGGGTGCCAGATCTCATAATAGATATAATATGGCTTAATGGTGATGCCTAGACCAGTAAATCATGAAGTTTAAAGCATATTTAACCTCAAAAAGAAAAGATGCTTAAACTAGTTGTCAAACTTAAAACACTCATTAATTCAAAGAAAAAAAAACAAAAACAAAAACAAAAAAAAAAACAAACAACAAAAAAAAAAACCGACCCTAACACATTTCTTCAGAAGGAAGCTCAGGCAATTTGTTTAAATTAGAAGTTTCTAGACTCATGCCTGCATCTGGGGCTTATGTTCCCAGCATCTAGAAAGAAAAAAATCCTACATTCAGACATCAATAAAAATTAAAAATAAATAAACAATCATGACTTCGGCATGCAAGAACTCAAAGCAACAGAATATAAACATCCATGTGGCAGAAGAGGAGGTAAGACCCACATTACAGAAGAAGAGCAGAAAACATCCCAAATGAAGGGAAAGACATGGACACAAGCACAGAGGAAGCTAGAACCCCAAATAAACCTGAATTAAGAACTGATCCACTCCATTACACATTGTTCTCAAGCTGCTCAAGCTAAAAAGCAAACGAGTAAAAGTTCCAAGGAGAAAAACTCTACACACAAAGGTAAAAGACAAAATTCATGTCCAAGCTCTCAGCAGAAGAAAACAGAAAGAACAGAACAATAGGATATTTGAGGCCCTGAAAATAAATAGCTGCCAACTGTAACTACTAATCCAATAAAGTTATCTTTAAAAAAAATCAATAGGAAAAATGAAGGCATTTCAAGATAAGTGTCAACTGAAAAAAAATCCCCAAATACCAAGCCAGCGCTGCAGAAAGTACTTAATGGACACCTACACATATGGGAAGTTTTAATCCTAAGAGCATAGGAAAGAATAAATTTCATGAAAGGAAGAAAAGAACAAAAGAGAGTCAACCATGTCCAACTCCGTAAAGCCCTGCAATGAACAAGAGGAGAGAGAAAAAGCAACAATTGAACCTATCAGGTAAACAACCCACAGAAATACACAAGTCAGCACACCTTTTAATGATAAGACTACAGATAGGGGCTGGAGAGATGATTCAGGGGTTAAGAGCACTGACTGCTCCTCCAAAGGACCCAGGTTCAATTCTCAGGACCACATGGCAGCTCACATCTGTAACTACAGTTCCGGGGAATCTGACATCCTCACACATACTTACATGCAGGCAGAACACTAATGTATATACAATAAAAACAAATTTTTTAAAAAAGACTACAGATAAATGCTCTTAACTTTCCAATTAAAAACTCAGTATCTGATTGGATTAAAAGCCAAGATGCATCATTTGGTAGTCTACAAAACACATCTCATTGGGACAACCATAAAGATAGATGGTAAAAGGTTGAAAGTTACTACAATCTAAAACAAGCAAGAGAAACTAACTATACCCACATCTGATAAAGGAGACTTTGAGACAAAATTAGTCAGAGATTTTTAAAGGCTACTATATTATTAATAAAGGGAAACTCTAAGCAGAATATATAACAATTATAAGTACATGAATTGAACATTAGCAAATACAACTTCACAAACAAAACTATTAGACAATAAAAAGATGAGACAGGTCCAGATTCAACAGTGTACCATTTTAACACTTTATTCTAATTGGCAGACAGAGAGAGCATCCAGATATACCCCTTCAAAAACAAGACAGAAACTTCAAACTTCACCATAGCAAATAGACCCAACAGACATCTAAGCATAGTTCTTCTAACAAGTCTGGAATATGAATTCTTCTCAGTATCCCATGAAGGTCTCCCTAAAATAGATTACATTTCAGGCCATAAAGTAATCTTACCAGGAAAAAAAAAAACAAGAGATATAATCACCTCTTGCATCTTATTAGATCATAGTAAAGGAAATTCAATAGCAAAAGAAACTACAAAATCCACAGACACTGAACATTCTTGAAGGATAGGTACATCACTAAAGAAGCCAAAAAGAATTTTGCTTTAAAATTCCTAGAATCATATAAAAATGAAAGCTCAACTTAGAATTCTGGGATCCAGCCAAGGTGATTTTTACTAAGCGGAACGCTTATAGCTATAAGCATTTGCATTTATTTGTAACTCAGAGTGATCTCCAATAAACAACAGAAAGCATTAAAGTCTTGGGGAGAAAGAAGCCAAATCCAGAATCAGAAGGTGAAACATTGACAAGGATTCAGGAATTAATGAAGGACAAACTAAAAGTACAATACACAGAGTCACAGAAAAAAGAGGTGATTCTTTAAAAAAACGAAACTAACAAAGTTTAGCCAGACTAACCAGAACACAAAAACTAATAGTTTGGGCAGTGTAATAGACACCACCAAAATCCAGAAAATTATGACAGAATATGTTAAAACCTGTATTCACAACAATGGAAAATTGAGAAGAAATGGACAAATTTCTAACATTAAGTCAAGAGGGCAAAGGCCTTTGCCACCTACACTGCACAGTGAGACCAAAGTAGGGATGACAGTCCCATACCAGGTCAGGTTGGGAGTCCCAAGGTCTGCCAAGTCCCCGCAGATCTTTAATGAATAAACATCAGCCTTCCTCCAAATATTCCATAAATAGAAAGGATAAGAACATCAGCAAAGGTATGCCATCACACCAGAATTACCCTGATAACAAACCACAGTGAGGATGGACAAAAGAGAAAACTATAAACTGAAGTTCTTAATAAAGTACTTGCATCTCCTGCCACCACCGAGCTGCTTGGAGGCAGAGGCTTGAGTGTGTTGAAAGATTCAGCCTCACCGAGGAAGGCATTACTGCTGGAGGTGAAATGGACGTCAACACTTCTCTACAAGAGGTATTGAAGACCGCCCTCATCCATGATGACCTAGCATGTGGTATTGCAAAGCTGCCAAAACCTTAAACAAGCACCAAGCCCATCTGTGTGTGCTTGCATCCAACTGTGATGAGCCTATATATATATCAAGTTCGTGGAGGCACTTTGTGCAGAGCATTAATTAAGGTTGATGACAACAAAAAACTAGGGGAATGGGTAGGCCTCTGTAAAACTGATCAAGAAGGGAAGCCACAGAAAGTGGTTGGTTGCAGTTGGGTAGTGGTTAAGGACTATGGCAAAGAATCTCAGGCCAAGGATGTCACCCACGAATACTTCAAGTGCAAGAAATGAATAAATAAAAATTTTGGCTTAAATAAATAAACAAACAAATAAATAAAGTACTTGCAAACCAAATTCAACAGCAAATGGAAAAAGATCATATATCAAAACAAAAAATAAGTAAATAAATAAATAAATAAGGGGGTTATTGTTTCTTTTGTTTTAATCTACTATTAAAGAATTACTTTCACCTAAGAGTAAATCTTGGTTTTCCCCATTTACAGATCTCTGCTAATTTTAAAAAAAAAACAAATTATTTCAGATATAGAAGTGTATAAAAAAATTCAAAGAGAAAAACTATCGAACAATCAGAACCCTATCAAACAAATAAAAAAAAATGAAACAAACAAACAAACAAAAAACACATGCATTGCTACAATTCTGTGATAATTTCAAGGTGAAGCAAGAGACTCTGGAGGTGTTTTATGTCTAAAGAATATTTAAGTAGGCAGAGGGAACTTGTAAAGCCGTGACAGACATATTTCTTATATCCACTCACCTTTTATTTTCTTTCTCTTTTCAGGAGATGACTTCCAGTCAGGGTTAAGCTCATCGTGGCCTGGCTAAATAAAAAGATTTGTACAGAATTTATTGAGTCATACATGTAAGAAAACTATGAGAAACTCACCAAGACCTAGAAAATTTTTACAATTAAAAAAAAAATGTGAAAATAATGCTTTCTCTGTTCCAATCCAAGTGTTTCTCAGGATAGCAGTCTGGGGAATCAATGTCACTGTGCTTACTTATTAGAGACAGAAACTATGCCTCAAAATGCATACATATGCAGAGAGCAGACAACTGAACCAAAGGAAAGCTAGCCACACTGCAGTTTATTCTATGTACATGCCCCAAACTAGGAGGAAGTGGCTAAGTGGCCGTGAGTAAACACTGGCCTGGGTATACGCAGGTGGATATTCCAAAGGCAGCAGCGCGTTCATGCTCACAGCCCACAAGGAAACACACCACAGGCACTGTGCTCTTAGTACGGCATGGATGTACTCTAGTGAGCTTCCTTCCTTCCTTCCTTCCTTCCTTCCTTCCTTCGTGTATCTGTTGGAGCTCAGAACGTAAAGCCCCACCCCAAGGTGCATGACCTCAGGTTAGTGACTTTGAAGTGATGCACACCTAGAACAATGTGTCTCTGACCTTCTCCTGCCCTCCTCTCCTACCCCTCATTTTCCCCAAAAGTGAGTAACAGGAACCAGAATTCCTATTACTCCCACAAGGAGGTCAGGAAATTAGAGCTTCTACGCCAAAGAGAGCCATACAGCCTACAAGGTTTTTCCTCTGTAGAGACTCTCTTGCCACTAGGTCTAACCACACACAGCTGTGGATGATGGAGGTCATCAACAGAAAGGCCACAAGGAACTACAGAATCATTGCTGGCATTCCCCATGCTCCAGTACTACTAGATTACAACTTTTTCATCCAATCACATTTCTACATAGCTGTCCCAGGTCATCCTTATTTCACTCCCACAGTTTCTGACCCCCAGTGTTGGGCAGCAGAGAAACTGACTTGCTCTGAGGCTTGATGATGAGATACTGGAACTATTAACAAAGAACAGCAAAATAGAGAAAAAAATAAATAAAACCAGCTTTCCAGAATCTGCCTACAGAGCCTGTTTGAGAACAGAAAGCTAATAATTTTTTTCTTTCTAAATACAGCATATTTTTCCTCTCTTGCAGGACCAAGTCACTGATTAACAAAGTGTGCTCTGCTTTTCTCTTCTGCACTTGTCTTTTGCGATACAAGTCTGTGTGACCCTTATGCAGTGAGGTGAAGAATCATACCTTTCTGCCCCAATATACTCTTTTCTACTTTGTGTCTGCAAAAAGCAAACCCATAGCACTTTGCAGTCTAACAGCGGCCCAAACAGATGTTCTTCTAAGAACCAGTCCTGGTTTGTTTATAGACAGACTCAATTGCCGTAATGAACTAAACAATGTTCTCTTAGATTTAAGGATTTTATTTCCTGACTTTCTTAAGCACTAGAATCAATCTCAGCATCTTACAAACCAGAAACAATATTTCAAGTGTGGGCTCACTGTACAAATATTTATTAGTGTTTAATATGCCAAGCCCATAGCAGAGCTTCAAGTGAGAAATATCTAGTGCTGATTCCCAACAGTCCACAATTCAGTGAAGTTGTGAAAACAGCTGTGGGTTCTAACAAGATTAATCACATAAGCTCCATCTTCCCACTTGTCCTTCATTGATTCAACATTTAACAGAATTAGTCTAACACCTACTCTGTATCAAGGAGAAATAAAATTAGAATGGAAAAGATAAGCTTCTATTTCACTTTCTACACCTACACAGTATAGGTTGCAAAGTAATAAAACTTCAGAGAAATTAAGACCAAAAACAAGATGTAAAGATATAAACATAACATATGGGAACTGTTTGAAATGAAAATTATTAAAACAATTTTACTCTCTCTTAGACATGAACAAATTTAACACAGAGATTTCCAGCCAGATGGATTTTTCACACTGACAATGAAAGCGAAAGTATTTAATCAACTCAAAACTGGACACAAAGTAAATTAGAATAAGCACTCCCATAACTATCTCTAATCATTAGTCTTCACAAAGAAAACACTCAATCACACAGAGTACATTATAAAAACTAATGAAGCCCCAAATGAGCTGAATTCACAACTTTGGTAAAGGGCTATAAAGGAGTACAGGGCAGTAGTAACATTGTTTTCTTCTCAGACAACAATTATAAGCTGGCTACATCACATACTGCCATATAATCAAGCATCAGTCTATTCACTGGGCTGCTGTCCATTTCTTCCCTAACATACCCACAGAGGAAGGCAAAGTTCTGCCCTGCCTGCTGGACCAGGCTCACTTGACAACTGCTAGAGGAATGAGAAAAACCCAGCCGACCAAGCATTTGTCAAAACCTGGAATTCCTCATTAAAGGATGTCCAGTGATTATGCACACAAATGCTCATATAGCTGGTAAATGATAGTATTACGCCCCTCCCTGATAGCTACTGCATTTGTACATTTTCAGTATCTGAATAATAAGCTGCACATCAGTGTGGGTCACCCAGAGAGACCACAAGAGGACATTAGTCTCATGTGCTCGTACCTCTTTTGCTCAAACACATGTCAGTACTTCTAAATGTACACACTGCTAGTCAATGTTCTGACAAAAGGATGGAATCCTGATCTCACCACATAATGGAGGCATATTTTCTTTTCGCACTATTTTACATCTACCAAAATGGGGATAAAAACACTTCTTACTAAACGGATTTGTTATAAGCCCAACTGCTCTGTAAAAAGCCAAACTGCAATGTGCAAACTTAGTTGCAAGAATTCTCTTCCCCAACACTAACCACAATTACAAACTTCTCACCCTAAGATTTTCCTTTTAATATTAAAATGTTACTTTAATTTTTTTCTATAATTGTCCTGACAAGACTATAACTATCTTGAGGGCACAGATTGATACCTACCACATTTCTTCCTACAGATCTCAACAGAGATTCAACATTATGGTTTTATGATGATGTTGCCATGGTTATAGGAACAAGCTATTCCATTTTCTAGAACAGTTACAGCTAATCCTTGTGCTCACTCTAGTGCACCAGGTTTTCATTCTACATATGCTAAAGTTCCAATGCAAAACACACAAGCTAATGTGACCCAGGACACAGGTGAGACTCTGACCAAGTCAGTTGTTCAAACAATAGAAAAGTTACCAACTTCACCTTCCTAAGTGATCAATGTCACAAGTCCTCTAGATTCCTGTAACAAAGCTGAGAGTTTACCAGGGAGCGACTTTGTCAGTTATTTATTCTGCTACCTGGGGTACACTAACTAGTAGTTCAAGAGTGAGGTACACCTGGTGGGCAGGGATGAAGCCTGTGTTCAACCTGCCTGGTACAAGGAAACAACTTGTCTCTGAGCTTTCAGAGATGACCAGAATGAACAGATGTAAAACCATACAGCCAGGAAGAGTCATTTGGGATTTCTTAACCTGTGTTATGAAACTGATCTTTCAAATAACAGACTGTTCCTAAAGTAAGAACATGGCAAATACTGTGAACATAGAAGTACGCTGAGTGTTATGGCATTCGGTAGCCTAATAAATGAGTGTTTTTCTTCCACCATTTTCTTAAATATGTGTTTTCCCACAACATCATAGTCAGAGAGATAGAACCAGATGCCGTCCCCACTGCCTAGTTGGTACATAAAGTAGAACAAAGCAAATGTTCATCACATAACATGAGTGAATTCTTTCTGTACGGTTCCATAAGATTGTGCCCAGGCCCTTGGTACTCCCCAGCCCTCCAGAGAGAAGCGAGCTAAAGCTCACAGAAGGGTCTGTAACTGAGGGACACTCTAGAGCACACAGCCAAAAGGCTTAGATAAAAGCCAGAAGATGAGTACAAGGAGAAAAAGCACGGACTCACCAGACTCAAGATGACAGGAAAGCAGAGGGCTTCAAATACTGACAGTAAGATGTTAAGGAAAATAAGCAAACAAACAAATAAAAAAAAGCAAGCAAATTATTGGTTTTCAAATTTGAACCAAAATTTCTTTTGAAACTAAAGCCAACAGTAGCCTCAGGGGTACAGTAAAAGTCTGTAGGGACCTTATGGTGATATAGTGTATATTTAATAAAAGCAGTCTGGAATATCAGACTCTGCAGGCTGAGCTCTAGAATACAAATGGAGGTTACAGTGTCACTAAGCATCAGTGGGATGGCAATTGATACAGGATTAGGCTCAGTAACTGTGGCAAAACCCTTCTCTCTCAGTAAAAGACACTACAACTTACAAAATGCCCACTGTGATAGCAATCAGGTCCCTGTTTTCAGTTACATGAACACATAGTTAGATGTTCAATGGGAACCAGTCTTACCAAAGCAGAAGAAACTGGCATGCATGTAAAAGTGCAAACTGTTAATAATAGATACAACACACATGAGAAGAAACTGGCATATAAACACGTATAAACTGTTAATAACAGACACAGCACCCATTAGAGTATGGAGGCCTCTGATTAACACAAACTGGAGACACATGCTCAACCTGAAGATTGCTTGAGGAACAATGAATAAGAATCATAGGAGTAGATATCCAACAGTCAGGGTGTAGCAGCAGCTACACATTGCCATAGGGATGCTTGGGGCATCTGTGCTCTAAACACAAACTTCTCTCATCTCATCTCTTCTACATCTGTCTTCCATTTTAGAAAGCTCTTCCTTCCCGCCCCATTATTTTACTTAACTACATATATAAAGTTACAAAGATAAATACACTTAACTCATTTCCAGATTTCAAGGTTTCTAAGCAAATTTTGAATTTTAATAGCCTCACTATTAAAACCAAAGGAGAGAATTTTAGCATCAATATTCATGAGGGAAATTGGTCTATAATTCTCCTTCTTTGTTGTGTCTTTGAGTGGCTTGGGTATTATGGTAATTGTGGCCTCACAGAAGGAATTTGGCAATATTCCTTCAGTTTCTACTGTGTGAAATAGTTTGAGGAGTAATGGTAGTAATTCTTCTTTGAATGTCTGGTAGAATTTGGCACTGAAACCATCTGGACCAGGGCTTTTATTTTTGGAGAGGCTTTTAAGGACCTTAAGGGTTATAGGCCTGTTTAGGAAACTAATCTGATCTTCATTTAATTTTGGTAGATGGTACCTGTCCAGAAAGCTGTCCATTTCATCGAGGTTTTCCATTTTTGTGGAACACAGATTTTCAAAGTATGATCTGATAATTCTCTGGATTTCCTGGGGGTCTGTTATGTCCCCCTTTTCATTTCTGATTTTGTTGATTTGAACACTCTCTCTCTGCTTTTTGATTAGTTTGGCTAAGGGCTTATCTATTTTGTTGACTTTCTCAAAGAACCAACTCTTAGATTCATTGATTCTTTGTATTATTCTTTTTGTTTCAATTGTATTGATTTCAGCTCTAAGTTTGATTATTTCCTGCTGTTTACTCCTTCTAGGTGAGTTTGCTTTTAATTGTTCTAAGGCTTTCAGCTGAGCTGTTAGGTCTCTAGTGTGAGATTTCTCTAGGTTTTTCATGTAGCGCTATGAATTTTCCTCTTAAGACTGCTTTCATTGTGTACCACAAGTTTGGATATGTTGTGGATTCCTTTTCATTAAATTCTAGGAAGACTTTGATTTCTTTCTTAATTTCTTTCTTAACCCAGAGATGGTTCAGCTGATTGATGTTTAGTTTCCATGAGTTGGTAGGCTTTCTTTGATTTTTGATGTTGTTGAACTCTAACTTTAGGCCCTGGTGGTCCAATATGTTACAAGGGATTATTTCCATTTTTTTGTATCTATTGATATTTGCTTTATGACCAATTATGTGGTCAATTTTGGAGAAAGTTTCATGAGGAGCTGAGAAATATGTATATTCCTTTGCATTTGGGTGGAAGCTTCTGTAGATATCTATTAAATCCATTTGCATCATAACCTCTTTTAGACTCCTTATTTCTCTGTTGAGTCTCTGTCTGGTTGACCTATCCAGGGTTGAAAGTGGGGTATTGAAGTCTCCCACTAATAGGGTGTAAGAACTGATGTGGGATTCAAGCTTTAGCAGTGTATCTTTTACATAGGTAGGTGCCCGTATATTAGGGGCATAAATATTCAGGATTGAAATTTCCTCTTGACCAATTTTTCCTGTGATGAATAAGTAGGAGTTAGAGAAGAGGAAACTATAATCAGAATATATTGTATGAATATACCTTTCCAATTTCTAAAAGAAATAATAAATAATATTGAGGAGTAATTCCTCATAATGGTGTTCACTCACAACTAGCAATGCGCATAAGCCGTAAGGAGCACAAGAGGCAAAGGAGGCCCTTCTGAATCTCAGCAGACATCAAAAACACATTAATCAAGTCTACTACTAATAGGGCATACACCATATTCGAGATTCTAGATGGAACATTAACAGTGCTTCAGGAGCTGGTCAATATTTCTATTAAGTGAAAGAACATAATGTAATATCTCAGAAAGCTGAGATACCCTCACTGTCCAGACCTCACCATTTAAAAAGGTACTTCCCAAATATAGAGAGATCATGAGACTCCCAAATGAAAGAAGCCAAGCACTTTACCACCACATACAGATGGCCAGGGAAAACACGCTGCATTTGGGGATTCTCTGAATAATGCAACTAGAAACAGAAATAGGATGCAAGTGTCAATCAGATTAAGCTAAACTCCCACAGCCACCTAGTGGAGGATCCATGTCTAGCACACATATCTAAAGCACTGGGCCCCTACAAGAGGCAAGCTCTACTGTGCTATGGTTTTAGAACAGACAGAAAGAATGTGCCCTGTTACGTGTATTCCAGGTTCTGGGCTCAGAAGCGTCTCTTCACGTGAGAGGAGAAGAAAAGAGGGTGGTAGGCATGTGGACCCCACATTAAGTTGAAGGGATGGGTAGTAGGAGTGGTGAGAAACCTTCGTAGCTGCATACTGGAAATAGTGATAATAAAGCCAGTGGGACAGTCAGAGTCGGGGCTCAAGCCTGTAATCTTAGCGTGCCAAAAACAGAGGCAAGACTGTCACTGCAGGGTCAAGTCCAGCCTGCTCTATCCAGTGTGCCCCAGGCTAGCCAGGACTACACAGGAAAACTCCATCACAAAAATAAAAAACATTAGGGGTTAAAGAGATAGCTCAGCAATTAAGAGCACTTGTTACTCTCCTAGAAGACCTGAGTTTGGTTCCCAGCACCCTCATGGGGGCTCACAACCATCCTTAACTCCAGCTCCAGGAAATCCAAAAGCCCTCGTCCACCGTCTGTGGGCACGAAGCATGCATACAGTGCATATCCACACATGCAGTAAAAAATTCTCATACAAATATATCTAATATGGTAAATCTCTACTCTGTCATAATACAGGGTTCCCCATGAGTACATCTGACTTTTCCCTTATAAATTTAAACTTTACTTTATATTTCTACTATGAATGTAAATTAAAATGGTTGAGTCCACCCGAAACAAACTCATCTAACTCTTAAAACTTGTTATCTCAAACTAAATGATAAAAAGTGTCCCATCTTTCTCCATGGCAGTACTACAGCCTTTGCAAGGACAGATGGCCACTCTCCTCAGACCTAAGCAAGAACAGAACAGAGGCTACAGGAGTACGCAAAGAGAGCTGATCTCTCTTTTTTGATTTAACTGTCCAAATTCTTGCTAAAACCTGGGTTTGGATGGGATTTTACATTCTCTGTTCTACGGTTGCTGAGCATTAAAGAGGACAACAAAGAGATTTATAGAACTTACTTGGCATATAGAATGTTCCATGTTTCAAGTTAAAACTGATCACAGCATCATTCTGTTCGTGATTTATCCTTATTGGGTGATACTATAATCTGACTTAAGACTAGGATGGATTTGCAAAAATAAAGATAATAACTGTTTCGTTCAGAAAAGAATAAAAATAAAATTATTTGCTCCTGACACCACCAATCTGCTTCAAGAGGATATGGGCATCAAAGACGCTCCATATGGAGTTAATTTTCTCTGTGGCAAAAGAGAGCCACTAAACAAGAAACTGTTCTTGCCTCAACCGCCTGACAGTATGCTGTATAAACTGGATATGCAGAACACATAGGAAAGTGACCTCTGGAATGTTGCCAGAACAAGTGAAGAAGATCATTCAGATTCCTACTTCACAGAGAAAACCGCCAGACATTTTGCAGGACATGAGAAGAAAAAATTGATGAACTACGCCAGAATGGACAAAGCAGTCCTTCAAATTTCCTGCTTCACTGAAAGGTATGCTAGAGGCTCAAAGCCTGTAGGCTGAAGATGGGTGCCCCAATGTTACAAAGGAACTTTGGGTGACTGCCCAGATAACTAGATATCTCTGTCATTTCCAGAATTTGGAAGTTGCTTACAATGCACTTCCTTTTTACTCAGGTAATATTATAGCCTTCTGTGGTCTTTGATGGCATTGATAAGTTATAAATATAGTATAGTCTTCTTTAGTTATAATAAAAGGTAAATGAGATGTGAAACTTTGGACTCACAAAAGTAGATGACAGAATAGTTTCTATAATATTGCTAAATACAAATAGATTAGATATTGTAACTGTAATTCTTGCTTGATCACTATTTTGTTATACGTAATTTTGCTATGATAAAACTGAAACCTTCCTTTTTGTTTTGACAGAAAAGCAGAAGTGATGTGGCATGCCTTTCTGTATGATGTGAATACCACTGGTTAATAAAGGAGCTATTTTTGGCTTACAGCAGGCATCTTAGAAGTAGGTGGGAAATCAGAGCATAGATAAGGAGAATGACTGAGTGAGACAGAGACTCCATCCAGCAACCCAAAAATCAGCCTGTAAAAGAAATTCAGGTAAGCCACTGGCCACAAGGCAAGGCAGATTAATGGAAATGGGTTGAGTTAAGATGCACAAGCTAGCTAGCAATATGCCTGAGACATAGGATGAACAGACTGTAATTAATATAAGCTTCTTTGGGACTACTGGTCCAGACCTCAGGGCTAAGCAACTACAGACAGGTCCAGACCTTGGGGCTAGTCTGGGCCAGAAACACATTACTACAATTATATTGTCAAACTTCACCCTCAAGAGTGACCCTAACAGAGGTCACACCTGCTTATCAGACTGCATCCTTAAGAGTGACCCTAATGGAAGACACACCTGCTCATCTTGACTCCAGATACCTTGTTGCTTCAGGGATGGAATGGCCCAGATGCTCAGCTTCCCTGAGAAGTGGATTGCTGCAAGGAGGCTCCCATCTGGAGAAAGGCTCATCTTGAAGATTCCATCCTGTACGGGAACAGTGTGGTGAGTGCAAAAGACTTATGGATAGAGTTTTCAGAATTAAAACAGACTTTACAAATTTGTGTGTTGTAAGTCATCATCTGCCAATCTCGCATCAAGATGGCTGTGTTGCAGCATGTGGAACAACATTGCTGCTCTAGGAAAGTTCTTGCCTACTTTAAAGTGTTGTGGTTTATATTCAGACTCAAATGTGCAAGAAACAGGAAAGTATTCCCAGATCAATTATCAAGATTTCTCAATAACTTTTATAGTTGTGCTTTAATAGATTATGAATTCTTTGAAATATACACCCACACTTGAGAGTAGTGATTAAGGGGTATGTGTTTTTGTCAAGGTAAAAAAAAATGTTTCTAAAATTGGGACTGAAAAGATGGTACAATTCTGTGACTACAATATGTGGTGATATAGTGTATATTTAATAAAACTAGTCTGGAATATAAGAGAACAGTGCCTCCCACCAGCTAAGACTGGGAATGGGTCAGTGAATGGTGACCCATGCCTTTAATCCCATCACTTGGGTGACAGAGATCCAACTGAACTCTGAGTTAAGGCCTAACAGCCAGGCAGTGGTGACACACACCTTTAATCCGAGCTCTAGGAAAGTTGCAGAAGGAAGAGAGACAGCTGGACAAGGAGACAGAAAGGAGGAGTTCAGCTTCCCCTGCCATTTCCCTTTTCAGCCGAGAATGGAGAGGCTTGGAATCAGGGGATTTGGGAAGAGAGGCCTGAGGAGTGGGCTGGGTGAGCATTGGCTGTGGTTGGTTCCATCTGTCTGATATTTCAGCTTTTGCCAATATCTGGCTCTTAGTTTTTAATTATAAGACCAAATAGAATTCATGTGTTATACAATAAGAACCAGTGAGTCACCAAAAGGTTACTACACAATTTCAGTAAAGCTATTTCACAGCCACTAAAGCACATGCTGGCTTGATGCAACTTCATGTACCTTCTCACTTAAAGTACTAGCTCAAATGTCCACTGGGTCCTTTCTTAATTAAAAGCACTAATTAAAGGCTTCTACTACTGGCACCAATATTTAAAGCAGGACTTGTACCTTCTCTCAAACACTGTAATAAAGTTTCAATTTTCCTTAGGACAAAAAGATCTTTGGGATGTCAAATAGTGTTTCACTGGGATTAGTTTAAACTGTGTCTCACTTACTGTAGTTGCTTATCACCTCTATGGAGCAACTAAAAATGAATGGTTTCTGTTACCCAGATCTTTTCATTTACAAGCATTATTAAAATAAAAATACTGAATTCTAATGGATATATTCAAAACGTTCTTAAACTCTACATATTCTTAAAGGAAAAATGTCAACTCAATAAAATGTAACTTTCTAAGTAAAGCTCCTCTAACATTTCACAAATACTTACTGAATATTACATATTGGGCAATAAATACTGCACACAGGTTCTGTTTTTATACTTGGCTATCAGCAGTAAACAAAATAAACATAAATCCCTGCCCTCAGGAAGCTGGCCAAATGCTAAGGATGAAACCTTTTCCTGGCATCTATGAGACTTTAATTTGGATCCAATAATTTTTTTTTAAGTTTATATATTTTAGTCTAGTGTAATTTAGAATAAAGAATTAAAAAGAAGGGGGGGGAGAAGAAGGAAGGGAGGGATCTTTCAAATTGAGACAACCATTCTCAATAGCCTGGTTAACAACATGAGAAAAAAAAAAAAAAAACAATAAAAGTATAAAGAAGAAAAAATCTCCAAGCCAGTCTCACTAATAAATGATGAGTTCTAGTTATTATTACAGTCTTAAGACATACATACTAGAAACAAAAGCCAATTATTTGGGTCCATATGACATTTAGGCACATTCAACCACAATGCTTAAATGAATGTGGGGGGAGGGGGGTAGGGAGATGGCTCAATGGGGAACTGTGCTATCAATACAAGCATAAGAATTGAGTCTGAACCCTGAAACCACCTAGAGACCAGAAATGATAGAACACATCTGCAATCCCAGGCCTCCTGCAGCAAAATGGGAAGCCAAAAATGAAATCTGAACTTCTCTCTCTCTCTCTCTCTCTCTCTCTCTCTCTCTCTCTCTCTTTCTCCCCCCCCCTCTCCCCTCGCCCCCATCTCGAATTTTTCAAGACAGAGCTTCGCTGTGTAACAGTGTAACAGTCCTGGCTGTCCTGGAAGCGCTCTATAGACCAGGCTGGCCTTGAACCTATAGAAATCCACTACCTCTGCCCCCAAAGTGCTGGGATGAAAGGTGTGTGCACCACCGCTCTGCTGAGATCCTCTCTTAAAACAATGCAGAGACAAGAAGTGACACCCACTGTTGTCCTCTGACCTCTACATATGAACATGGAATGAGCACAGCACACTCACACACACAAACATGTGCACACACAAACACGTGCACACACATGTGCATATAGCATCTATACATCATGCACACATACCAACCAAAAGGATTAAAACTCAGATACTAATACTTGTACCATTAGGACTATGAAATAATTAAAAGAGCAATAACAGCCTATCACTGTACATTAACTGAACATCTCTAAGATGACACTGATTTAAAGTCTGACATGAAAATACAGAAAAAAAAGTGAGCTAAATAATAGCTATATAGTTAGGTTAAAACAAAAAAAAGACAGCTCACTTCAAAATATTAATAGCTAAAGGAAAGGTTTTTGGGTTGGTTTTTTTTTTTTTTTTTTCATTTTCGAGACAGGGTCTTACTCTGTAGCCCAAAATGGGGCTTGTACACCTAACAATCCTCCTGTATCAGAATACATCTTAAAAAATAATATAACTGCTGTGAAACTGATGTAGTAAAGTAGGTCATTCTTATAGGATACAATTTACAGGAGGTCCTGACTCCTCTTAAGTACAACATGCCTTGCTTCTGACTTTCTCAATTGTCCAGCTAAGGGTTCCCTCCACAGCCACAGGTGGTAGAAAATCATACCTCTCAAAGCCCTTCCAAGAACAAACCTGAACATCACATCTGGTTAAGTGTACTACTGAGCAGGCCACTTGTCTTGAGGCTTCTTCATCAAGAAAACAGACATTATGCCAGTCATGAGCTGGCAGTTAGGCAATGTGAAATCAGGGCGAGTTAGACTGTGTTCACAACAGGAGGAAAGCCTTGGGCTCTCCCTGCGCACCAGCAGCTCTGAATTACAGCACTAAAATCTACAGGCCATAAGTACAAATGTCTAGGTACAGACAAGGTAAATCACACAACGTTCAGAGATTTTCTGGAAAGTACTGCCTTTAGAATACTAAATCCAAAGGCCAGAAAAGTTAAACATTTGGGGACAGTGTATCAATATGCAGGATCAAAATACAATGAAAGTAATTGCTTGCTTCTCTCTGCTTCAGTCAACCACAGAGTGCCATGACAGAGTTACAAAGAGCCAGGGCCACTTGCTGAGAATAACCAACAGCAGAAACACCACGCAGGCCAGCCGCAGCTGGAGTTCCTAGGTGCTGTGGCCATAAAGAGAAACGGTTTCATTACAGTTACACTAACAATGCAGACCCACACCTCCTTCTGCTAAAACAAATCAGCTAACACACATTTCTAATATGAGCTGCACATGGCCCAGAGAAGAATAAAAATATCAGTCCCTAGATAGGTCTTATTCTAAATATCCAATAATTATATTGTCCTAAATATAAGGATGTGGAAATTATAAGATGGAAGGCCAAAGGTCTGTGAATTCTCCAGCTACTGGGACAAACTGTATTCCCACGGCAGCACTGCCACTCTTTATGCCTGCTCACACCCAGCTGACCCCAGACCAGAACAGCTGGCCTCTCTTCCCTACCTGCGAGCTTCCTCACCTCCAGATTCACACCATGTCACCCCAGAGGCTGGATGCTTCCTCTGTTGCATTTCAGTTGGGAGTAGTATGTGTTGTGCCCTGCTTTGGCCTGCTTTTCCCTGCTTCTGGATCTACATCACATCATGGGCTGAGGACATGCCTGCACTAAACCACCTTTGGTTCTCAGCATTGACATTGTGCCTGTCGTAAAGTACATACCTATGGACTGAAAACAGTAATCTTAAAACTCCATACCCTCTAGTACGAATAGTCACCAGGACCTGATTAACAACAACACCAGAACCCTAGTTAAAGGAACAAGGATTATAAATCATATGGATGATACAAGGGGAGTTTGGGGAGAGAGGGATGTGGTGTCCTGCACAGGAACATGGTGCTGCACACACCAACACAGGCAACACAGCAAATCAGGACGAACAAAAAACAGAAGCCAAGTCATTGAGTTTTACATGCTTCTTTGTCTGCAAAATAAAGACAGCTCCAGGAAATAACTAAAGAGGATGGCAGCTAGCATACAGTGTAAGTACACAGAGGATTAAAGGTGAAAGACAGGAGACACGGGAGCGCTGTTAGTACTCAACTCTGCAGAGGGAATGGCCACACTATCCAGACAGTATAATCGTGCTGCAGCCAATGGCAAAGAAGTAATTCCAATTTAAAATACACTGGATACTAATGTAGCAACAGAACTCTGATTCCAGTCTTCCTGAGGAGTTAGTGAGGCAACTAAAGAAATCGAAATGTGTCTCTCCAGGCGTCCTCGTCAGAGTGACATCGTCTTTAAACCCTGCGTGGCAATCCCTGACGCACCGCCGTGATGCCCAGGGAAGACAGGGCGACCTGGAAGTCCAACTACTTCCTTAAGATCATCCAACTTTTGGATGATTATCCAAAATGCTTCATTGTGGGAGCAGACAATGTGGGCTCCAAGCAGATGCAGCAG
>PVIH01012172.1:0-64912 GCA_004025045.1 Sigmodon hispidus
ACAAGCTTACACTCCCACCAACAATGGAGGAGTGTTCCCCTTGCTGCACATCCTCTCCAGCATAGGCTGTCCTCTGTGTCTTTTATCTTAGCCAATCTAACAGGTGTCAGGTGGTATCTCAATGTTGTTTTGATTTGCGTTTCTCTGATGGCTAAAGATGAAGAGCACTTTTTCAGGTGCCTTTCAGCCATTCGTAATTCTTCTGCTGAGAATTCCCTTTTTAGATCTGAACCCCATTTTTTGATTAGGTTATTCAAGGTTTTGGGCTCTAGATTCTTGAGTTCTTTATATATCTTAGATATCAATCCTCTATCACTTGTAGGGTTGGTGAAAATCTTTTCCCATTCTGTAGGCTGTCGTTTTGCCCTATTGACAGTGTCCTTGGCTTTACAGAAGCTTCTTAGCTTCAGGAGATCCCACTTATTGGTTGTTGGTCTTACTGTCTTTGCCACTGGTGTTATATTTAGGAAGTGGTGGCCTGTGCCAATTTGTAGAAGTGTATTTCACACTTTCTTTTCTATCAAGTTCAAAGTGGCTGGGTTTAAGTTGAGGTCTTTGATCCACTTGGATTTGAGTTTTGTGCAGGGTGACAGGTTCGGATCTATTTGCATTTTTCTACACACTTCTATCCAACTATACCAACACCATTTGTTAAATATACTATCTTTTTTTCCATTGAATATTTTGGGCCTCTTTGTCAAAGATCAGGTGTTCATAGGTTTTTGGGTTAATGTCTGGATCCTCAATTCTATTCCATTTATCCACAAGTCTGTTTTTATGCCAGTACCAGGCTGTTTTTATTACTGTAGCTCTGTAGTATAACTTGAAGTCAGGGATGGTGATACCTCCTGAGGTTCTTTTGTTGAGTAAAATTGTTGTGGCAATCCTGGCTTTCCTGTTATTCCAAATGAAATTGCGTATTGTTCTTTCAAGGTCCAGAAAATATTGTGTTGGGATTTTGATGGGCAGTGCATTGAATCTGTAGATTGCCTTTGGTAGAATTGCCATTTTTACTATGTTGATCCTACCCATCCAGGAGCATGGGAGAGATTTCCATTTTCTGATATCCTCTTCAATTTCTTTCTTCAGTGATTTAACATTTTTGTCAAGTAGTTCTATTACTTCTTTGTTTATAGTTACTCCAAGGTATTTAGTACTATTTGCAGCTATTATGAAGGATAATGTTTCCCTTATTTCTTAACTATTGCTAGCTTACTGCAGAAACACGATATAGAGGCAGGAGATCCTAGCCAGATTTATGTGGGCTCTCTCAGGTTCTCATGTTTGCACTGCAAATAGTTTACCAATTAAAACATTTCTCTAGCCTCTATTTCCTTTTCTCTCCTCTTCTGCTTCCTCAGTGTTCTCTTCCATTTATCATATTCTTCTTTATTCTTTTCAATAATAGTAAATCCACTTAGACTAAAATTTCAAGTATTTTTATTTATCATTTTGATATTACTTAAAAATAAGTTGAATATATATCACCTTGGGTAGTAGCCTAAATTCTCCAGGACATGTAATAATAGATATTTTCCTCATTAATACACTTTTTTGAGATTATGTGTATTTGAACATAATGAATATAAAAATGCTGTGAAGTTTAATTAAGTGTAGTCAGCATGAATTTCTTTTGTAGCTGTCAGACATTGTTTTTTCCATTCACATCATCTTAGTAACAATTGGAATATTTACATCCTTGATACACCTAGTGTCCATAAATGAGCAACAGCCCACTGGTGTGTAACTCTGATAAATCTGGAGGAGTTCTCAAAATATCTTTAGCCTATACTTTGATATAAGTGTATATTAAGTTATGTCAAAAAATTGTGCTTGTATGTCAAGATATGCTACCTTCTTAAGTGTTTTGTTCTGTTCTTACATTTTCTGTTCTTACTGATCACTGCTCATGCATTAGAGACAAATTTCCTTTGTGCATAACTTTTAAGGACACACCAAATTTATTATTATACATATAGAATCTTAAATTTGTTTCCAATAAACCAATGAACTACATAGTAATAATGGCTTTTAATTTATTAGTTCTGAAATTTATTAGTTCTGAAATTTTGTCTTGTATCAATTAATTTTGTTAATTTATTTCTAATTGAAAAATTTTATGTATTTTAATCTGATTATATTCTTTCTCCTCCAGCAATTTCTCCCAGATCTTTTTTACTCTGAGGTAAACTACCCAACTTCATGTTCTTTTTTACTCTGAGGTAAACTACCCAACTTCATGTTCTTTTCTCTCAAAAATATCACCAAAATACTTCAAGAAAAACAGCAACAACAAAACATGAAAACTGAAAATTAAAAAAAACCCTGAAAAATAAAAAAAATAAATTCACAATTTTCTTTGTTTGATTGTTTGTTTGTTTGTTTGTTTGTTTCTCTCTCTCTCTCTCTCTTTCTTTTTTTAAGAACTTGAATTGAAATCTCAATATAACTGCAAAACATATTCAGAGGACCCAGTTCAAGCCCATGCAAGTCCTCTGGTTGGCAAGTCAGTCTCTGTGAGCTCCTATGAGTCCATGATAGTTGACTCTGTGCATTTTCTTGTGGCGTTCTTAGTCCTGCTGGTTCCCATATTTCCTCTTCCACAGAATTTCCTGAGGTCTAACTAATGTTTGGCTGTGGGTTTCTTTATCTGTTTAGATCAGGTGCTGGGCAAAGCCTCCCTGATTGTAATTAGGCTAGGAAATGATCTGTGATATCATTAAGAATCATTTAATTGATTTTATTTTTGCTAATCATATTTGGATCTATCCTAGGTCTCAGGCTATCCAGAATTGTGGTACTTCTGGCAGAGGGAGTAGGGTCTGTGTCTGACTCTGTTGCCTATTCTTGGGAACATTTCCTTCTGCAGGGTTGCTTCATCCAGTCATTTTTTTTATTTTATTTTGCATAGAATAAAAGGACTATTTTCTAAAAAAATAAAATAAAATATAGTGACAAGAAAAAAAAGAAATATGTAACAATGCCATTGTGTGGATTAAATAGTGTTAAGATTCATCCAGTAGGAGAATATAGGAGAGGAAATACCTAGTCTTGCTACAACTTGCTGTGCAATGGCTGACTGATACACATGAAAAGCCTGGACTTTTCTGAAGGTAAGGGAGAGGATATATTTGAGAGAAAACATGGTATATTGTGGGGAGGGACTGGGAGGTGAGGTGGAATGGGGAATACTGATCATGTGGGGAAAATTAATTGATCAATTAATTAAAAAATAATTTTTCCTTATGTAGCCTTGCAAAGTTTTTAAAAAGTATTCCTAATTGCTAATATTTCTGGAATTTTGGTACAAAAGGTAATATTGATTAATATTTTGATTAATTATTCTGAAATCAACTTTTTAACAGGAAAGTATCTTATTTTAAGTGTGAAATATTAATCATTGGTTTAATCATGAATCATTGTATATGCCTAGGACATTTTCTAACAGTGACATTAACATCCTCAGCTCTAAGAAGTATTTTTAAGAGAGAAACTACTACTGCCATATTTAGTTGGTGTTTATTAAATATAGATATTTTACTTTCAGTTTCACTAAGAACATTCTTAGGCTCAATACTTCATTAAAGGCACTCTGAAGCTGTTGTGCCCATTGTTGCATGCCATTACAGTGGAAAGATTAAAAAAAAAATCAGGACTATAGAAGGACAAGAGGCATAAGTTGAGTTTTAATAGAAAATAAACCTAAATTTCCACATGTTCTCTACCTCTGAAAGCACATAAGACATATAAATTTCTTTCAGTAAGTGTATGACAAAATCTAATACATATTACTGGTAAGAGACCTACCTGAACATGTATCCATAGGTTAATTTGGATTTAGTCACTTAGATATTAAACAGTTGTACAACTGAGTGAAAATACTGAAGTATTAGAGTAACAAAGCAAAAAAAGATGTGCACCATGAATCAGTGCTTAACCTTCTGAGTTACTGGTCTGAAGAAGAGCTTACAGTATTTGAAAACTATTTTCAGCACCCAAATTTTGGGACTCTGAGTGTCTTACTTTAAGGTTTCTATTATGAATAGACACCGTCACAACAGCTCTTATAAAGTAAGACAATTAATTTGTTATGGCTTACAGTTTCAGAGGTCTAGTCCATTATCATTATATTGGGGAATATGGCAGTGTGCAGGCACAAGTGACTAGCTGTTTCATGTTGATCCACATAAACAACAGGAAGTAGACTGAGATACTGGTTGTATCTTCAGCATGTATGAGACCTCAAAGCCCATCTCCAGACTTACACACTTTCTCAACATTTCATCAAAACCACACTAATCAATATCGCCATTTACTATGAGCCCATGGAAGTCAATTACATTCAAAATACTACACTGGGTAAATGTGAGATACATGTCAAGTGCCAATACTACAAACAATAATAAATACAATACTAAGAGATGATAAGCTGTATCACAATAACATTGTTCTCCTTGTTTTACATCATTTCCTTAGTATGAAGAAATCTACAATATTGGCTCCTAGGATGAAGCAATCTGTAGATTGGCTCCAAGTGTATTTCCATTGTGTAAGTACAAAATACAAACATATTAGTTCAGTTTGTTCTTGTTTTTGCTTATTTCTTGTTTCTGGGTAGCATATACTGCAAAGAAAGATAATAATGTATTTAGTGGTTTTCCTTTCCATGTTAATTAGGACCTTTGTGACACCTATTTCTCCTTTAGTGACATACTAAAATAGTGGGAGAACTTTTCTAGTACATGCGAGTGTTTTCTAGATGTTTACCCTCAAAAATGAATATATTCTTTCCTCTATCCTTTTTGACTTTTGCTTTGAGGATGAAAGGAAGTGTTTGTTTTCATATTTAGGTGAAGATTTATTCAGGGTTTATAGGTTATATGCTACATAGATCATTATTTCTGGGAGAAGTAGGAGACTACTTATGTTTAAGAATATAGCAGGTTGATATCTTATAAGTTAGGATCTCATTACAGACCATTACAAGTTCTTTAAAGTTCAGATTCATTTAGTGAAAGTTAGAGTACAATATGAGAGTTGCGTATCTTGTAATGTAAAGAAATGGAAATTTCAACTCAGCAGGGCAAAGAAAATCCAAAGCTGATAGAAAGAAAAGGCCAGCCCTACGGTCTATTTTTTTTCCTTAGAAAATTTCATTGATACTAATTGAAAAGGTCAGGTTTTTCTCAAAAAATACAAATGAAAATTAATTAACTTCCTTCCTTTAATGAGATTTTGTGTGTTTTTAATTTTTTCTATATATTTGGACTTAAATTTGTGGAAGTAAAGGATGTTGTGATGGGAGGAAGATATCTTTACATTTCTTTTAAGTTTATGATTTTCTGCTCATAATATACAATGCAATTTAGGTATTAAATAAATACTGTATTAGTGAAATGGTTTAATATTTTATATATTCATATAAACGTGTATTTATGTAAGTGTATGAGTAGTGGAGAGGGGGCTCCAATGGGGTTTAAGAATGGTCGTCAATACACAAGGAAAATAAAAGACAATAGCAGAAGTCACTGTCCTTTATAGTGTTGTAAAGTAATTCCTCCATGCTTCTTTTAGTATATTATGGATTCATTATTTATATTTAAGTATTTAGTGTACTCTATGATAATTTTTATAACTAGTAAAAGATTATCTATTTATATTTTATGTATATGGATGACCATTTTTCTGGTGCCAATATATTGAAAAGATTGTCCTTTATCCCAATATGTGTTTCATTTGTTAAAAAGAAAAACAGGTACAGATAGGTCTACCTATTTTTAGCCTACTCATTGTCTTTTATTGGCCTGTATGTTTGTTTTTTATGCCAGTAATGTGTTGTGTGGATTACTCGAGTTAAATGTTTTAAGTTACATAATATAATGTCTCCTTGTGTGTTCTTTTGGTTCAATAAAGGTTTTAGTCATTTGTTCATTTCTGTATTTATCACTATTTGAAGTTTAGTAATGGTTTATGGTGTTGACACTGAATCAAATTTTCAAGGATGTTTAATATATCTTTACTGCAATAATGTTTTCTTCCATGTTATTTGATATTTTTGTACCTGTTGTAAATGAATTATTTAATTTATGTTAGATAATTCATTGTAGTATTTAAAAGCTACTGATTTTTCTTGCTAATTTTTTCTTTTTAGTGTGACTAATTATATTAACTACTTCTCATAGTTTTTCTAGTCTTTAAAGTTTTCTGTTTGTAGTAGAATAATATCTGTAAACTGTCATTTTAACTTTCTTCCCTTTTTAATGTCCCTCATTCCATTCTCCTCTCTGATTACTGAACTTAGAATAATATCCAGTAGTATACAATAATTATGAATGTGGACATCATTTCTCGTATACAATAATTATGAAAGTGGACATCATTTCTCTCCTTATTCCTTACCTTAGAAACCTTTTAGCTTCACATCATTTAGTATATTTACATTTATTGTATTTATGGCTTATAATGGTGAGGTGAGGTATCTTTTTATAACTAATTTATTTGTCATTGTTGACATTAAATGTTTAATTGTATTGAATTTCTGCTTTGTGTCTATACAGATAATTATCCAGGGTTTTTATATATCTTAAAGCATCTGATATCATTGGGATGAATCCTTCTAAGTCATTGCATAATTATGTTTTTAGTTCAGAAAATCCAATCCATGGCTTTACACATACTAAGAAAGCCTTCTGACAATGATCTATACCTCTATGCTTTCAGTAATCTTTGTAGTAATCTTTGTCTTCTTGGATTCAGTTTGTTACTATTATACTGATGATATTTCTGTTTCAATATTTTCACATATTGAACTCTAGGATTTTGGCTTTTTATTGTTGTGTCATTGATTTTGTTATTCCAGTAAGCGTAATTCAAATATAGTGCATTTAGAATTCCTGTCTCTTCTATTTTAGAATAACTTAAGGGGAATTGATACATTTTGACATAAAACCAGAAGCCCTGTAGTCCAGGGCATTTCTTTGATATGAGACTTATTTTTAACTAATTAAATTTCATGACTTGTTATCAGTCTTTGCCTTCTATTTCTTCACAATTTAATTCTGGTAAAGTGTACTTGAGAGGCACATATCTAATTTTTAGAGTTTTATTTAGTGGTGTATACTTGTAATGATTTCTTTTTTGACTATGGGTTTCTTTTGTTTATACTTTAAATAAAAATCTTTTTTGTTTATCTTTTGTAGTGTGATTTTGTTTTTAATTTATTTTTGTTTTTATTTCCTGTATTTCTGTTGTATTTATTTATATTTCTATATAATTTGTTTATATAACAAAGTTGACTGTTACTGTTATATAATAGCATCCCTTATATTTCTATACATGGTTTTGTTAATCTTTGTTTGCATATGGATTGCATTTCTCCAGCCCTTTACACCCAGTCTATATGTGTCATTTGATATGAAGTGAGTTTCTTAGTGCTAACATATAACTGGGTCTTGTTTTTTTCGGTCCATTCACTCTTGTTTTTAATTGAATAGGTCAATATGCTTACATTTACAATAATTGCAGGTAGATAACAGTACAATATGTGTACATTCAAAATTATTAGTGATAGGTAAGGCTTTACTGCAGCTTGTCATAACAGATTTCTAGGTCTGTTGCATTTTTTTCCTGATGCTTTACTTTTTATTTTATTAAAAACAGATTTTGTTGAATATATTTTCTGTGCCTTTGAGCTGGTATTCGCCTTTGATTCCAGTTATTCTTAGATTTGGCCTTTGCATGTTTTCCAAATTTCCTGGACATTTTGTGTTATGACTTTTTTGGTTTTAGTATTTTCTTTAACTGATGTATCTATTACCACTACTGAGTCTTCCACCCCAGAGATTCTCTCTTCCATCTCTCTAATTCTGCTGATTATGCTTGAATTTGAGGTTCTGAATCTTTTTTTTTCCAGGTTTTCTATTTTTAGCTTTGCCTCATTTTGTGACTTCTTTATTGCTTCTATTTCAGTTTTTAATTCCTGGTAAATTTCTTTCACCTATTTGTTTCCTTTTTTTGTTTTTTGTTATTTTCTTTCAGGGCTTTGTTCATCTTTTCTAATTTTCTGTTGTTTGCTTTAAGGGTCTGGCCACAGGGAGTTTAATTTTGCTCCAGTGAGTAAATGAGCAGCATGAATGGGCGTTTTTGTAAATGGGGAGATCATAAGAGTGGGTATGAATCTAGAAAGTCTGATAACTGAATTTGATGGGGTGCATGATGTAAAATCACTAAATAATAAATATATAAATAAAATAAAAATAAGATTATTACATGCAGTGTATTCTGATTATGGTTTTCCCTCTCCAAATCCTTATAGTTTTCCCCACTTCACCTCCCCTTCAAATCAAACGAATTTCTATCTTTCCCTAGAAAATTCATCTAAGAAACAATAGTAAAACAAAACAAAAACAAATTAAAATAGGACTAAACAAAGTAAAGGCACAAGAAACATATAGAGATTCTGAGAACTACTTGTTCACATACTCAAGAATACCAAAAGCACATACATACACACTCCAGTGTAGGATTGTGTAGTGTACCTGTAGTATACTTTATATTGTAAAACTGTTTCCTTTCACCAGGGACATATGCTGAAGTGTTAATTTGTACAGGTGTTCCCATAATATTTATAAATTTAATAAAAGCATAATTATAGAATCTAGTTTTAAAGAGCTTAAAGGAGTTTCCTATTGAAATTCTGAATATGTATTTATGGAATGGTACATATACTTGAATCTTCCAAATTGTGAAAGATGAAACACTCATTTAAACATACCCATTTGCCAAATTTCATTTCTTTGGGTAACTTTTGGGTTACTTTCTGCAGTTAATGGAGTTGGGTTATATAGAAAACTAGTAAGACATTCCTTTATATTTTTCCTTGGCTTATTGTCAAATGATAAAAACCTCTTTCTTCAAATGTTTGCTATTAACATGGTGTTTTATGAAATTCTGAAGCTTCTAGCACTTTTGCTATTAATAGCTAAACAAATTCATTATCAACTTGTGCTAGAAGGGCTGGTAGACTTGTGTGGGTTTTGATATATGTTATATAAAATGGATAATTTCTATTTTTGATTACTTAGTGTAGTTGAATAACTAGTAAAGTTAATTCTGAATCATCTCGAACAAGTTTATTGGTTTGGATGTGTTAAAAAAAACTGTATATTGAGAGTTAGTAAGTGTATCAAGAGATTCATGAAAATCTAATAATGCCATGAAAATGCTATATTGCTCTGATTTTTTTTAACTGAATTATGAGAGCCTTGAGCCATTTTGCTTATTTTATCTGATTTATAACCTATCTGTCCTGATTTATTTTCATCTTTATATAATATAGGGGCTCAAGAAATTGGTGTTCCACATATAATGTAAGGGAGAATCCAATTAGGTTTTTTTTTTAAGTAAGTTGAAGTCTTTTGCTTTGGTGATATTAGTTATTAATCTCTTCCCCAAACATTACTGCAAGCTCTTTGCCAATGTTTATTTTCTGCCTGCAGTGAGGCAATTTTAGTATTAGTAAAAGGTACCACCATTTTTGCTGGATCTATTCCTGTTATTTTTTCATTTCAGAATCAATTTAGAAATATTTTTAATATGTCTTTAATTTTTTCTGTGTGGTAAAACATCCATTTTAACATACTATCTTTTTCTGCATAATAATTCCTGTAGGAGAATAAGTAGAAAGCAAAATAGCTAAAAAACAATCATGCTTTGTATCCAAGCATTCCACATGTCCATCCTAAAATTTCTTTTCTATGAAGGCCAATTTTCTCTCAGCCACAGCTGGTAGCTTTTGGGAATATTCACCTTATAATTTTTGAAACAAATTATTTGGGTCTTCATTGGTTAATACAGTTATGAGCTGAGGGCAGTTAATATCTATTATCAATTTTTGAAAATCATTAAGAGTTCATGATTGATCTCTTTTTGTTTGTACAATCTACAGTGAATTTTGCGTAAACTTGTATTATATCCTAGAAAATATATATAATTTCTAGAATTCTCGTAATTTTTCAGGAGTAATTTGTCATCCCTAGCAAAGCATTTTTTTTTTTACTTTATCATTTTTTTCTTAAGGTTTCTCAGTCTGAATCAGCTAGTAAGACGTAATTCATATAATAAAATTGTGGTAGAAGAAACTATTTATGAATTATTTCTAAAGGCTGTTGTACAAAATATTGACACAAGGTCGGACTGTGGCCATCTTTTTTAAGTAGGCACTGTGACAGCAAGTTTTTTTTTTTATTCTATTCTTGTGAAGGTATAGTAAAAAGCAGTATTTTAAATCAGCCACTATAATGGAGCATCTCTTAGATAATAAAGAAGGCAAGGAGGGAATTTCAGACTGTAAAGAATCCATTAGCTGAATCACCTTAGTAATGGTTCTTAAATGTTAATATTATAAATATTCCAGATTTCTTTTTAATGACAAATGTATAAGAATTCCAAGGACTGGTAATTTCCCAGTATGTTGAACTTTTAGCTGTTCCTGTACCAGTTGCTGTAGCTAATCCTTGTATTTTTGTGATGTAAAAGGCATCACCCATACAGATTTGTCACTTCACAGTTTTAAAGGCAAGGTGTTTAGTAACTTGAAAAGACCAATAGCTTTGGATCCTACTTATTTGAAAACTGAATGATCTGTGACTATTGTTCCTAATACCTTTTATTATTTTTTTCAGAAGCATTTTTTTTTTAATTTTATCATTTGTTTCTGACATTGGAGGAATGTTAATCTGGGTTTTCATTGCTGCAGCAAATTATGGCCCTATAAACTTAAGGCTATATTAACCACATACAGTAAACATAGGGAGAATTTTTTCTGACTACTTGGTCTAAATAAACAGACATGTGCTTTTATTAATTACAAATGCTCAACTGATAGCTCCGGCTTATTGCTAACTAGCACCTACTTACATTTAAATTAACTCATTTCTATTTATCTCTGTATTGGCACATGGCCATGGCTTTACTTTGCCACTTGCATCTTGCTTCTTGAACAGCTGACTTGCACTGTCATCTCTTGATTCCACCCTTCATCTGAGTTCTCAGTTTGATTGTTCTGCCTGACCTTATCCTGCCCTACCATTGGGCAAACAGCATTATTATCATCCAATGACAGCAATACAAGTTCACATCACACAGAAGAATTATTCCACATGAATTATCCAGGTTGTTCCTCAGGGCCTATCCACTCAACCCATCTTGATTTTTGTTTCCTCTGAGATAAAGTTTCAATCCCTAGTAGCTGAATTTTTACCTCATAAAATGCCAATCTAGATTCCAAGATTTTGATGAAATTTTGTATTTGCATCTGTTCCTGTGTTTAGTGAACCTTTATTTGAAAGGTCATTTATTTTTAATTTTAGCTTTGGTCTCTGATTATTTATAGCTCCTTGCAAAATTACTTGTTTTCTGGTCTCTTCTGAATTTTTTGTTTAATCGCCTGAAACTGTTCTGTCCTTGATTACATCCGAAAAGTGCTGTTTTTACAATAATTGTTGTGTGGATGAGTTTATCAGACACCGACAGGGAATGATTGAATTTAATTGGATACAGGAACCTAAAGGAGGACACTTAGGGTATTTTTTTTTCTTTTTTCTATTTTTAATTCCTTTTTGAAAATCAATATCAAACATTATATAAAAAACAAAACATTCAGAATAGATAACAAACCCACACAGTAATAAAACTTTTTTTATTTAAAACACATGAAATATATAAAAGAAAATCTAAAGCTTCTCAAGCCAGTTTAGGCTCTGCTACAGATAAAGAAAGCACAGTGAGTCACAGTTAATGTTCATGGATGCACTATGGCCACCAAAAACTTCTGCTAAGCAACCCTTCTACAGAAAAACCAGAAATTTTGTTTTGCTTTGTTTTGTGTGTGTGTGTGTGTGTGTGTGTGTGTGTGTGTTTTAAATCACTTTATTCACCCATCATCTTTCAATGACAGTAATGTTTTTGCTTAAAGTCCACTAATAAGTACATTGCATGTTTATCCTTCTGTGTTTGTGAGACCTCACTCAGGAGGATACTCTCCAAATCCATCCATTTGCCAGCAAATTTTAGTATATCATATTTTTTCTAACTGCTGAGTAGTACTCCATTGTGTATATGTACCACAGTTTGTTAATCCATTCTACAGATGAGGGACATCTAGGTTGTTTCCAGGTTCTTGCTATTACAAATAATGCTGGTATGAACGTAGTTGAGCTAATGCTTTTGGATTGTGAATGTGTGTCCTTAGGGTATATGCCCAATAGTGGTACTGCTGGATCCTTGGGGAGAGTGATTCCCAGTTTTCTGAGAAACATCCATACTGAATTCCAAAGTAGTTGAACAAGTTTACCCTCCCACCAACAATGGAGAAGTATTCACCTTACTCTGCATCCTCTCCAGCATGGGCTGTCATCTATATTTTTGATCTTAGCAATTCTGACAGGTGTAAGGTGGTATCTCAAAGTTGTTTTGATTTTCATTTCTCTGATGGCTAAAGAAGTTGAGCACTTTTTCATATGCCTTTCAGCCCATTCTACCATTCATAATTCTTCTGCTGAAAATTCCCTTTCTAGTTCTGAACCCCATTTTTTGATTGGTTTATTCAGGGTTTTGGGCTCTAGTTTCTTGAGTTCTCTATGTATTTTAGAGATCAGTCTTCTGTCACTTGTAGGGTTGGTGAAAATCTTTTCCCATTCTGTAGGTTGTCATGTTGTTTTAATGACTGTGTCCTTTGCCTTACAGAAACTTCTCATTTTGAGGAGATCCCACTTACTGATTATTGTTTTTAGTGTCTGTGCTACTGGTCTTATATTTAGGAAGTGGTTACTTGTGCCAAATAGGAAGTGGTTACTTGTGCCAATGTATTTGAGGGTATTTTCTACTTTCGTTTCTATCTAGTTCAATGTAGATGATTTTATGTTGAGGTCTTTGATCCACTTGGATTTCAGATTTGTGCAGGGTTATAGGCGTGGATCTATTTGCATTTTTATACATACTGCCATCAAGGTATGACAACACAATTTGCTGAAGATAATATCTATTTTCTATTGAATTTTTTTGACCTCTTTGTCGAAAATCAGGTATTTATAGGTGTGTGGGTTATTGTCTGGAGTCTTCAATTCGATTTCATTCTTCCACAAGTCTGTTTTTTTATGCCAGTACCAGGTGGTTGTTAATACTGTAGCTCTATAATATAACTTGAAGTCGGGGTTGGTGATGCCTCCTGAGGTTCTTTTGTTGGGCAAAATTGTTTTACCAATCCTGGCTTTCCTGTTATTTCAAATAAAATTGAGTATTGTTCTTTCAAAGTCTGTAAAAAATTGTGTTCAAATTTTGGTGGGAATTGCATTGAATCTGTAGATTGCCTTTGGTAAGATTGCCATTTTTACTATGTTGATTCTATCTATCCAGGAGCATGGGAGCTCTTTCCATTTTCTGATATCGTCTTCAATTTTTTTCTTCAGTTTTTTTTCAAACAAATTTGTTACTTCTTCTTTTGTTATTGTTACACCAAGGAATTTAATTCTATTTGCAGCTATTCTAAAGGATGATATCTTTCTTATTTTTTTTTCAACCTGTTTGTCTTTAGTGTATAGGTGAGCTATTGATTTTTTTCTTGGGTTAATCTTGTTTGTATCCCCTTCATCTCCTTTCCTTCTCTTACTGCTTTTATTTCCTAAAACTTACAGAACTGTATAGAATAGATAAGAGGATAGTATACAGCCTTGTCTGGTTCCTACTTTTAGTGGGATTGCTTTGTGTTTCTCTCAATTTAGTTTAAAGTAGGATGTTGGCTTCTTGTAAATCACCTTTATCATACTTGGAATTTTTCTTTGTATTCCTGATTTCTCTAAGACTTTTATCATAAAGGAGTATTGGACTTTGTGAAAGGCTTTTTCAGCATCTAAAAAGATGATCATGTGTATTTTCCCTTCAATTTGTTTATATGATGAATGACATTTACAGTTTTTAGTATGTTGAACCATCCATGCATTTCTGGGATGAAGCCTACTTGATCATGATGGACAACTTTTTTTATGTGTTGTTATCAGTTTTCCATAATTTTGTTGAATATTTTTCATCACTGTTCATGAGGAAAACTGGTCTGTAATTCTCCTCCTTCATCGCATCTTTGAGTGGTTTAGGTATCAGGGTGATTGTGGCCTCATAAAAAGAGTTTGGTAGGGTTCCTTCCTTTTCTACCTCATGGAACATTTTGTTGAGTATTGATATTAGTTCTTTTTTAATGTCTGTTAGAATTCTGCAGTAAAACCATCTGGACCTGGGCCTTTTTAATTTGGGAGACTTTTTAGTAACAGCTTCAATTTCCCTTGGTGTTATAGGTCTGTTTAGGCCTTCAATCTATTCTTGATTTAATTTTGGTAACTGGTACTTGTTCGAAAAGCTGTCAATTTCTTTTGGGTTTTCCATTTTAGTAGAGAATATATTTTCAAAGTATGAACTAATACTTCTATGTATTTCCTGGGGGGCTGTTGTTAAATCTCCCTTTACTTTTCTAATTCTGTTAATTTGAATACTCTCTTTTGGCTAGTTTGGATAAGGGTTTGTCTATCTTGTTGAGTTTCTCAAAGAACCAACTTTTTGTTTCATTAATTTTTTGTATTGTTCTCTTTGTTTCTATTAAACTAATTTCAGCCCTGAGTTTGATTATTTCCTGCTGTCTACTCATTCTAGGTGACTTTGCTTCTAATTGTTCTAAAACCTTCAGCTGAGTTGGTAGATCTCTTTTGTGAGCTTTCTCTTGTTTTTTTTCTTATATAAGCATCTAGTGCAATGAATTTTCCTCTTAAGACTGCTTTCATTGTGTCTCATAAGTTTGGGCATGTTGTGGATTCATTTTTATCAAATTCTAGATAGTCTTTGATTTCTTTTTAACTTCTTCCCTGACCCTGAGTTGGTTCAATGTAGAGATGTTCAGTTTCAATGAGTTTATAAGCTTTCTGTGATTTTTGTTGTTGAATCCTAACTTCAGTCCATGGTGGTCTAATATGGTACAAGGGGTTATTCCCATTTTTTGTAATTATAAATATTTTCCTATTGCCAAGTACGTGGTCAATTTTAGAGAAAGTTCCATGGGATGCTGAGGAATATGTATATTCTTTTGTGTTCGGGTGAAAGCTTCTGTAAATACTAAGTTCATTTGCATCATAACATCTGTTAAACTCCTTATTTCTTTGTTGTGTCTTTGTCCCATTGACCTATCCAAGGATGAAAGTCAGATATTGAAGTCTCCCACTACTGGAGTGTGATATTTGTTATGAGGTTTAAGCTTTAGTAGTGTTTCTCTTACATATGAAGGTGCCCTTAAATTATGATTGAGATCTCATCTTGATTGATTTTTCCTTTAACAAAGAAATAATGTCCATCCTAGTCTCTTTTGATTAAATTTAGTTTGAAGTCTACTTTTTTGACTATTTAGTATAGCAACACCAGCTTGTTTCTTGGGGTCATTTGATTGAAAAGACTTTTCCCAACCCTTTACTCTGAGCCTGTTGGAATTGAGGTGTGTTTCTTGTATGCAGCAAGCAAAAGGTTGGTTTTTGGTTTTGTATCCATTGTGTTAGGGTGTGTCTTTTTATGGGTGAGTTAAGACTATTGATGTTAAGGGATATTAATGATCACTTGTAACCAATTTCCAGGTCAGTTTGGGCCAGGAGTTCAGACCTTGCTGGTGGCGGCATTTATCCCCCTAAGAAATGAATCAGAAGCTTATTAATTTCATACTGTTTGGTCTATATCTTAGGCACACTGCTAGTTAGCTCTTTCATCTTATTTCAATCCATTTCTAGTTATCTACCTGCCACACGGCCCGACCTGTTGCGCACCTGAATTCCTTGCATGGTTCTTGTTCTTCAGGAGCTGGGTGGAGACTGACTGATGCTGACTTCCCTCTACTGTCTTTCCTCAGATCCTCCAGCTACTTCTATGGTGCTCCATATAGGTCAAAACAGTTACTTTATTTACAGCATACAGAGAACACTTAAACCACAACCACTGATAGTTACTTCCTGTTACTTTTGGTGATAGTTTGTGTGTATTTTTTTCTTATGGTTTTTCTTCTGTGGGATTATCAATTGTTTGTGGTTTCATGGGTGTTTCTGGGTTCCTTAGGTTGGAGTTTCCCTCAACTGCTTTTTGTAGTGCTGGATTTGTGGATAAGTATTGTTTCAACTTGTCTTCTTCGTGAAATATCTTGCTTAGTCTATCTATCATGATTAATAGTTTTGCTGAGTATAACAGTCTGAGTTTGCAGCCATGCTCTTTTAGTGTCTGTATAAGTTTTGACCAGGATCTTCTAGCTTTCATTGTTTCCATTGAATATTCTGGCGTTATTCTGATGGATCTGCCTTCATAGGTAAATTGGCCCTTTTCCTTTATAGCTCTTAGTATTTTTACTTTGTTCTGTATATTTTGTGGCTTAATTATTATATTGGAAGCAGACTTTTGAGGTCTATTCTATTTAGTGTTCTGTAAGCTTCTTGTATCTTTATAGGTATTTCCTTCGTTAGACTGGGAAAGTTTCTTGTATGATTTTATTGAATACATTATCTGTGTCTTTGAGCTGGTGTTCTCCTTTTTCTATTCCTATTATTCTCAGGTTTGTTCTTTCCATGGTTTCCCAAATTTTCTGAACATTTTGTGTTATGGCTTTTTTGGTTTTTGGTGTTTTCTTTGAATGATTTATCTGTTTCTGCTATTGAGTCTTCCACTCCAGAGATTCTCTCTTCCATCTCTTGGATTCTGTTGCTTATGCTTGTATCTGTAGTTCCAGATTATTACTTCAGGTTCTCTATTCCATCCTTTGCTTCATTTTGTGCCTTCTTTATCATTTCTATTTCAACTTTTATGATCTGGAATGATTCTTTCATTTGTTGGATTTTTCTTTCTTGGTTTTCTTTTAAGTAATTGATCTTCTCTTCCAATTTTTTATTTTTCCTATATTTCTTTAATAAACTTCATATTCTCTTTTAAGGCTTCTATAACCTTGATAAGGGTGTTTGTATTGTTGTTTCCTTTGACCAGAGTCAACATGATTATACACACACACACACACACACACACACACACACACACACACACACACACACAATGTTAAGAGATCTCCTAGCAAAAAAATAAAAACAAAAACAAAAACAAAACAGTTATTTTCATGGCCACTTCCCCAGAGAAATAAGACATACAATAGGATCTACACTGAGAACTTGTTGGTGAATGACTGTAGGTTACATATTCTGCAGGACATAAGGATGAATTAGGTCAGATTGCATGCATCATTTTATTGAAATGGCTATGAATAAATAGAAGGGATAATGGCTACATCTGTATCAGTTCCCTATGAAGTATGTGGTGTGCAGTGCTCTACTCAGACTGGCATCAAGCATGTGATATGAATGTGTAAGGCATCATTTTGAGTAGATTAAAGCTCATTTTGGTCCTCATATTTTTGACATCAAGATTGTCAGGGTGGTAAGTGCAGAAGTGTTTTTAAAGACCTTAGATGAACTCAGTTCAACATTTCTTATTATTTATAATTTTTTAAATTACTGTATTCAAATTAGATATAATTGTGGAATGTTCTTTTTAAATTCTTATTGAGACATTTATAGATGACCATTGTATTCTAATTTTGTATTAGTAGGTTCTATTTTTTTCTTTAATCTCCCTAACCCTAACCCTAACCCTAACCCTAACCCTGGTTTTGTTTTCTGAGCCCACTTTTAACTTTTTTTCTCTTTTATATCATATCCTGGCCTTCCTGCTAATCTATTTTTATCTTTTCTTCTGGTCTCATTGTATCATTTCTAGTTTTTAGGCTTCATCCTTACACATACACATACACACATACATGCACACACAAATTTGTATTTATTACAAGCAAGAACTAGTATATATGAGAGAAAATATGTAATGATATATTTTACATTTAATAAAAATAGCCTGAAATATCAGAGGACAGAGCCACACACAGAGACAAGCCATAAAGGTCAGGGAGTGGTGACCTATGCCTTTAATCCTAGCACATGGGAGGCAGAGACCCTCTTGCTCTCTATGATTTCAAGACTGAGCAGAGCCAGGTAGTGGTGGCAAATACCTTGAATCCTAGCATTACAAAAGTTGAATCAGGATTTAAGATGGCTGGAGAAGGGTGGTTATAAGACAGGAGAAGGCAGATATTCTTCCCTTCACCTGCAGGCCCAGTGAGTTGGAGGATTCATGGAGACACACCTAAGGAGTTGGCTGAGTGAGAAGTAGCTGTGGTCTGTTTCTCTAACTCTCTAGTATTTCAGCTTTTCTCCAATATCTGGCTCCAGGTTTTTGTTATTATACCAAATAATATTCTTGCAATAAGAATATATATGCTAGTTTGAATTTGGATGTCTAACTATAAATACTATTTACTCATGAATTTTCTTATGTAGATTACTCCATCAACATTGGTGCTAGGGAATTTTACTAATGGGACTAAATTTTCTTTGTATAGTAGTCTAAGGCATGCTGAATTCCTCTTGTTTGTCAATATCTGAATGGCGTATTCACATTTCTATATCTCAGAGTTTTCTTTGATCTCATGTAGACCTTTGTTTTCATAATCTTGAATACTTTAAGTTTATTATCTTATCTCAGCAACTCATACAAGTTATTGCACATAAATGTAGAAAAGATTAATGTTTTTTCTAGTTAAAGAACAGCTTAGCACATGTTTAAGTTATTGGTTCTGAAAATATTCAGAAACAGTATTCTGCTAGGGATATAGAATTGTAAATTCAATGTGAAGGTCATTATATTTGACACTTCCCAGGACTTCTGAAAAATAAGTGTAGAGTTCATGTACCATTGTAGTTTAGAAGGAATAGCTAGAGCTTCAGGGGTGATATAGGCAGCATAATTAGCACCTCTATATTTAGCTTATTGTATGCAGTGCCCTACCTAGGTGACAACCAATTGAAATTCATTCAACTGTATTCTCTCTATTCATATGATATGGAAAGTTTATATATGGGGACATCTGGATAGTGAGGCTAATATATCCAAGAATACTTGTGGCTAGACATGGTAGTGGTGATGCATGACTTTAATCACAGTGTTCTGCAGGCAGAAGCTCGTTGATTTCTGTGAGTTTGAGGCAAACTTCTGGTCTACAAAACTATTTATAGGATTGATATATCTGTTACACAGCAAAACCTTGTCTCAAAAAAGCAAAAAACAAAACAAAAAATTAAGGATGTGTTCCTTAATACTAGCCCTGTGCTGTCTGACACTTATCAGGCACTCTTAAGGTTGCTTTCATGGAAAATTCTTAATGTCTACAAGTCAGATTACAAGCAGATGAGGTTAGACATAGCATATGGCCTATTACCATATTATATTAAAGAAGGGAAACAAATATGTTGCTTTGTAATATTTAAAGTCATTAAATAAACAGAATGTAATTATGAAGACCTTTTTGGTAAATAAAATATATGTTAAAGAGTAAATTTGTCATATATAACATTAAATCAGGGCACAGAAGTATTATTTTTGTCATGTTAGAAAAAACTAGGAGAAGCTGATGGAGAATGATATTTATATTTTGTGTTATTAAATACCATGTGTCTCATACCTGTGTGTGGTTTCCTACTGTGTTTCTCAGTTCTACTGTTCTCTGGGCGGTAATGTCAGTACATTGTAATTTTCCTTGATTTGGTTTCTCTGTACAAATCTGCACACTTGATGTCTCTAAAAATACATACTTATTAAAGATGTCTATTTTTTCCAACTTTTAAGCATTAACAAGAACATGGACATGTAGATCAAGTTGTTGCTACAGGAAAATAAAATGAATGAGAGGTAAGTTATACCCTAGTTTCAAACCATCCTTTAGATAATTAGAGACTAGGGAAAAGAAGTGCAGAGGTAAGGCAAGGAATATTATAGCTGCCATTTTGAAAACTTCAGAGGCTTATGGTATCTACTTGGGAAAAGACATCTATATTCAATATTGTCTATATTCTCCTATCTAAATAATGGTAGGTTATTTATCATTAACTTTTGAGGTTCCTATCTAGAGATAGTAATACTAAAAAAATATATAATGTTTGTTATAGCAAATGAATAGTGACGGTAGTATAATTACAAGTACTTTTTACATGTGATCTGCCAAGAGTGGAACTAAGCCACATTGGGACCTTGGGACTTCCTGCCCTTGCTGGGGAGGAGATAAAGTGATGTGGCGAAGAGAGAGTAACTGGAAGGGGTGGGAGGAAGAAGGGAGTTTGAACAAGAATATACATGGATAAAAATAATGACTTTATACATAATAAAAAAGAAATGCCTTTCCAGCTACCTGTATGTCAGACTTTCTCAAAATAAGTAGTATGTATTTAATATAAAAAGCAAGTTATTTAAGAAAATAAAGAAGAATATTAAGGTACATTCTGATAACATGAAAGTATTGCTTCCCCCCTTTTGTTCTACAATTGTTCACCTAAGAAGAGTACAAGAAAAACCTGTTGTGAAAAAAAAATACTGAGAAACATTGAAGAACTTCACCAACCCTACCTACATCTGACTGAAAATTGATCTTTAAAATATGTAAAGAACATAAGAAACTAGAGATCAAAAAAACAAAAATCCAATTAAAAGTGGGGTACAGAGCTAAATAGAGAATTCTCAACAGAAGAATCTCAAATGGCTAAAAGAGACTTAATGAGTTGCTCAACATTCTTAGTTATCAGGGAAAGGCAAATCAAACCAACTCAGTGATACCACCTTACACCCTTCAGAATGGCTAAGATTAAAAACACAAATGACAGCCTATGCTTGAGAGGATGTAGAGTAAGGGGAACACTCCTTTATTGATAGTTGGAATGTAAACTTGTATAGCCACTTTGGAACTCAGCAAGGCAGTTTCTCAGAAAACTGGTAATCAATCCATCCAATCATCCAGCAATACCATTCTTGAGCATGTACCCCAAGATGCCCAAGGACACTTGGTCAACTATCTTCTTAGAAGCATTAGTCATAATAGCTGGAACCTGGAAGCAACCTGGATGCCCCTCAACTGAAGACTAGATTTCTTAAAATGTGGTACTTTTACACAATGGAGTATTACTTATCAATTAAAAAATAACATCCTGAAATTTTCAAGCAAGTGGATGAAACTAGAAAAAATATCATCCTGAGTGAGGTAACACAGACATGGAAAGAAAAAATGGTAAGTGCTCATTCATAATTGTATGTTAGACCTAAAGCAAAGGATAACAAGTATATAGTCCATAACCCCTAAGCAGCTAGATAACAAGAAAAAAACTAAGAGAGACAACCATGGACCCCCTGGGATGGGGAAATAGAGGAGATCTCCTGAGTAAATTGGGACCATGGTGGGGGAAGGTAAGAGGAAGAGGAGTGAGATCAAGAACGAATGAGATGGTTAAGATTGGGGAAGGACAGAGAAAGAGAACAACATGATAGATGCCTTGATTACAGTGAGCCATTGTGGGGTTAGAGATAAATATTTAAGTAGTTATTCTTACTGTCTTTAGAATAAATAACTTGATGGTATAGGAATCATTCTTTATTAGGGATGTGATAAAAGTCCTAGGACATGATGGAGAATTAGGGAAGTATAAGATAGGTCCCTAGTGGTGATACTGGAAAAAGCTGAATTTGATCTTATTATGACTTCTCTGGCTATAGGACGTCTAACTCATACAATGTTTGTAGTGATATTATAATTTGGTTGCAGCTACAGACATGTGTGAGATACCTGCTTTTATACCAGTATACATTGTAACCATCTTGACATCAGTGAAACTCAGGGTAGATTTATTATATAACTGTTAATTGTGGTGTCTACAGGTTGGAAAACAAAAGATGAAGTACAGTAAGCCAAAAAGAATGTAGTAGTCAGCACATTGCCCTGTAAAAAAAAACAATCATTGAACAATAGTAAGTGAACAAATATTATCTGAGTGAAATACTTGATGGATTGTGGCATAACTTCCTAAGCCTTATCATTAAATTAGGCTAGGTGAAAGCTAGTATTTTATTGATGTTATGATGAAAGTTGATTATGTGGCATTTAAGGATTCAGAAAATCCATACTACCTGTCATGTACTGTTGATTGGTTTTGGTCATCAAAACTCATGAACAACATGTGTTTGTAAAATATGGCTCATTACGTCTGTAAATTGATGTGATCTCTGAGTGTTAATTATATTCTATTTGAAGTTACTCTTGACAGGTCTTTTCTGCACTTGAGGGTATGTATATATTTGTATGGATTGAATGAGAGCAGGAACTGTGTTTATCTGTGATTATATCTGCTTTTCTATTTTTTAACCCAGGAATTTTACAACTTTGATAATATAAAGGCAGAGGACACTAAATTTTTTGTAATAGGAAAAATAAATATAATGTAAAGATGGCTATTTGATGTTTATAGTGATCTAGGTAAATACAAGGAATGTCAGAGAATCTGGACAGAGATACAAATTAAAATATATTTGGGTGTTCTTTTGTAGGGTTTATGAGTAGTGTTAATTAGTAAATGTTAAAGTATTAAAATGCATAATGATAAAATTACCAATAGTGGATCTATCTGAGGAAACACCTAATTGAAATTTTCATGTATTAATGAATTCTATTATATTACCTGTTCTTTGTGTGGTGTAAAAATCATGAAGTTCCTCAATATACTGACATCTGAATGATGTTTGTGTAGTGTGTTTTACATTGTAGTTGCCTTCCCTGTTCTTAGGTGGCTCTTTGATACTTACAGTACTTACTCTTACTTAAAATGTTTTTACTATCACATATCCACATCTTTAATTCACTTATGTTAGGAAAAAATTGCAAAGAGAGTTACGTTCATTCCTTATGAAAAGGTATACAACAAAAATAAGCTTATGCATTCTGCACTTTATCTAGGTAATCAGGATAAATATGAGAACTAGAAGCAGTCACACTAATTGAAGGCTCTTATAGGGGTATTTCCTGTGAGTCAAGAAAAGTGAGTTCAGAGTTCACTATCTTGTTGTAATAGAAGTATTTAAAAGTGCAGGAGATGATGCAGCCTGTAGAATTAGCACCTCCACATTCAACATTTCTTCTTATAGAGGGGCTTTAAATCCATTGAAGTTAATTGGTTACTTCCTGGACATTTGTGTCACAGTTGCACCAGTATATCATGTAGGCAGCTCACTATGTAGATAGCAAATGGTTTATAGTTAGGTTTGTGGTTACCTTTCTTATTTGGTGTTGTGCACAGTACCTTCCATTATCATGAATACTAGTTAGTAGAATGTGAAAGCTTTAGACAAGCATCAGTTTTGTTTTTCCTTGTTCAGTGAGATCTGTATTGTGTGTTACCATCAGTTTTTAGAAAGCAAGTAATAAGCCTTTTCAACAGCTTAATTTGTTTGAGGGTGTTTACATTTGACTCAACTAGATGTACTTCTTTATTTGGTTACTCTGTTTAGATTTCTTTCATAAATGTTTATAATTTAAGAAACTTCTATAGTAGTGACCATATAACCCATTAATAAACCCTTAATGTTGTCATTCCCTGTATTTTTCTCCCTCATGCCACTCTTCCCTTCCTCTCTATGTTTAATCCTCCAATTTCAGTCCCCATCACATCACAACATAAGTATATATTATTTTTAATAAATTATATTATAGAAGACATGAGTAGAAGTGAGATTGTAAAAAAAAAACTGAGAAGCTTTTGTAGTGTAATGAATGCATATTTTATCAATAAGACTTTGGATGCAGTGCCCTATTCAGAATGGTGCTAATGAATTGAAGAACAATTTGATCAGTGCCTTTCTGAGTAGAGTAAGGTTTACCACCTTCCTCATTTAATATGAATTGTGGATGGATATGCAGAGTAGTTGTAGGGACCTGAGAAGTGCCTTTGTAATCATAGCTGATTTTCTACATGTCCACATTCTTGTTTTTTCCTCTTATTTCTTATATTTTCCAAATAGTACAAAAGTTATTATCATTAATAAACTTATGAGTAAAATGCATTTTATTAGACTCTTCATACTCCTCATCTCTCTAGATTCCTACTAGCTGTAATGTCCTCTTACCTTAGCCTCCAACCTCAGTTTGTTTTCCTCTTTTTATTTCACATTTCCATTTTCTCACCCTTATCTTTCCTCATACTGTTTTGCAATCTTCGTCCTCTTTCTTTTTTCTAGTCTTCAGTTATAACCTCCATGTATACCTCTAATTTAGATAAAGAAAAAAATTAAAGGAGTTATAGGTAATATAGTATATTTATCTTAGAATGCCTGTAGATTCAAGTGAGATATCAAGGGACTATTAGACAAGGAGTTGGGTGTGGGACCATAAGAGAAATATGGAATAGTGGAATATTTTGATATGAAAGTAAAGGTATGGAGGATTAGGAACAAAATTTTTATGCAAATGTGTGATAGGGAGGTAAGACAATAGAGCAGGACCCCAGAAAATAAAAATACATACTATTGCAATTCTTTTTGGTTATGTACCACAACTTTGTGGTAAGAATGTCTTGCTGAAGATACTGCACACTTTGGAAATAGAATACACAAAAATTAAGCTGAAACAACTTTGGTGGAAGCTTCTGCTATGGTGACTAGCTTTCATAGTGACAGAAGGTGCTATGCAGACTGTTTGTGGAGAAAGGCTACCAACAAACTTTCATTGTTGTGTATCCTACCAGGTGTATTACCAAATTTCCATGCAAAATGTCACAGTGTGACAGTAGTGACATGATGGTGATACTTAACCAATTTTTGGTTTGACACCTGATCAACAGGAAGGAAAGCATATTTGATATTGTAAACCTGGTCATGTGTTTGTGCTTGGAGAGGTTAAAGCAATTATGAGAGAATTTGATGTGTGTGTGGGTGTGTGTGTGTGTGTGTGTGTGTTAGTTAACTGAGAGAAAAGTGGCTGTAATTTTATGTATTCAGACTTTTTGCCTCCAGCCCCAAATAATGACACTGAGACTTCTTATTAATTATGAAAGTTCATACTTAGCTTATTCTTGTCCTACTAGTTCTTACAACTTATATTAACCTTATGTACTAATGTACATTTTGCCTGATGCTTTTTCCTTTCATTAATTCTGTATGTTCAGCTCCCTTCATGTCTCATTGACATTTCTCTTGCATGGCTAGCATCATCATCCCTACTGCTTCTCTTTTTCCTGGAGGCCCTGCCTATCTACCCTGCCTAGCTATTGGCCATTCATATTTTTATTATGCCAATCACAGAAACACACCTTCACATAATATACAAATATCTTACAAGAACTTTACTTTCTGCTATGTTTTTTATTAGGTTAGCGCTGACTCCATTCAAGGGTTTACATATTTTTCTTCCTGTTCCATGTTATGAGATAATTTGGAAAGATGAGTGTTCTTTTGAAGTATAATAGAAGTCAGTGGTATATTCATTTATATTTGGACTGTGTTTATTAATTATTTGTGATGTTTTACAATATATTGTGATCTTTCTGATCAGAATACACTTTCTTCCTACTTCTCCCACCATCACATACATACCCAACCTAATTTTAATTTTTTTCTTTATAAAGTTCAATTTGTCTCACTACTCTTTGAGAGTGGTACTTCTGGAGTGTAACCATTAAAGAACCTACATACTCCCTCTCTTAGAAACTGTCAAATCCCAATATCCCCTCATTTAGAGCTGGGATTTCATGCTTACCTCCTCATATTGTTGTGTGTAATTGTCTGTTTTACATTATTTCTTTCTATTTAGGCTTAACTTAGGTAGACTATATTTTGTAGAAATTCATTTTCTTTATATTTTGTTTAAAGATTTATTTATTTATTTTGTATACAGTGTTCTGGCTGCATGTGTCCCTGAAGGTCAGAAGAGGGTGCCAGATCTCATTATAGGTTGTGGTGAACCACCATGTGGGTGCTGGGAATTGAACTCAGGATCTCTGGAAGAGCAATTAGTGCTCTTAATCACTGAGCCATCTCTCCAGTCCTCATTTCCTTTAGATTTATAATTTAGTAGAATGTAAGTATTTGAATATGTCCTAATAATCACACTTGATTACTATATTTACATTATTTCCTCTCTTCCTTTGTACCATTCAGCTTTCCCTCATTCTCTCACTATTCATGAATTCTTCTTTAAATATTGTTAAGTGTGTATGTGCATATATGTGCATGTTTGTGCAAATACAGCCTACTGAGTCTCTTTAGACTTGCTTGTGTTTACAGGTGTTTAGGGCAGACCACTTGAGGTCGGTTAATATGTAATAAGGCTTGTCCCTTGGAAAATACTGATTCTCCCTCTTTCATCACATATTAATTGCATGTAGTTCTTCATCTAGGGATTGAGATCTTTTAATGTCTTCCCAGTCTATATTGGCATGTCCATTATTGCTATAATTATGTAGGTCTTCCTTAGGAGATCATATTTTTTTGAGACTTCATCATTGCAGCTTCTCTGTCATGATCTAAAAGACACTGTGTAGTACCAAGAATTCTGGTCCTTTGGCTTTTACAAACTTTTCACCTGTAAATTAATTGTATGAGTTGCATTGCAAATGTATCAATTGAGGTTGTACATTCTACAATCATATATCCTCTACATTTTGACCACTTGTGGATCTTTGTGGTAGTCTTCATGTGTTTCAAGAGAAGCTCAATTGATGATGTCTGAGAGCAATCAGTGATTGCTGAGGTAAAAATGTTTCATTAAGAAGGCAGTATCCACTTTGCTTCATCCTGGTGTGGTGATCAGTATGTGACCAGGTCCTTTGTAGATAGAGTAAGACTCATGGGATTTCATATTTGATCTGATCTCTGGATGGTAATGGTGATAATTATTATTACCTTTAAAGCTTATTTCCTAATTTGAATTATTTTGCTTTTATTATTTAGTATTCTTCCTTACTTGATTTTCATTGTCTAGTTTTAATTTAGAGAATGTAGAGACAAAGGTGACTAAGTCATCTTAATACAAAAAATATAAACAAGACATGATCCTAAAAGAGATGCAAGATAAAGGAGAATGATTTTTCTATTTCACTGGTCAGGTGAATAAATAGACTTCTTTTTCCTATCACTCTATAATGCAATGATTAATGAAACATAGGTCTCATTTTGATTATTGACTAGATTTATATCTTCACATTTAACATAAGGTAAAGTATATTTCAAAAACATTTACTAGGTACTTTGTAGTACATGTAATTAGATTTTCTATGTGGAGAACAAGACTTACTAAATATCTTTGATATTATTGACTAGATTTATATCTTCACATTTAATATAAGGTAAAGTATATTTCAAAAATATTTACTAGGTACTTTGTAGTACATGTAATTAGATTTTCTATGTGGAGAACAAGACTTACTAAATATCTTTGTGATGAGATGTAACAAGTTTTTCTCTTTCCTGCCAGCTAGCTCCCAAATAATACAGAGATATACTATTTACTATGAAAGCTTATCCTTAGCTTATGTTTGTTTTTAACTTGCTCTTATAATTTGAATTAACCCATTTCTACTGGTCTACCTTCTGTTACATACTACCCATTGCCCAGGTATTTGGCCTTGTACTCACAGAGATTCATAACTCCTGGAGATCCAGAACTGCTGGTGCTGCCTCTGCCTACTTTGACTGTGGGTTTATCTCTTGATATTCCAGATTTTTAGAAAATATATAACATATCACCACAGTCCCATAAACTGCCCTTGCCATTTAACTGTCATCCATATTCAGAGGGCTTAGTTCAGTCCCATGCAGGTTCCCTAGCTGTCAGTTCAGTATCAGTGAGCTTCCAGTAGGTCTGGTCAGCTGTCTCTGTTGATTTCCTGCTCATGATCTTGACCCATGTGCTTATATAATCCCTCCTCCCTCTCTTTGGCTAGACTGGAAGCTCAACCCAGTGCTTAGCTGTGAACCTCTGCTTCTACTTCCAACAGTTGCTGGATAAATATTACGTAATAATTGATGTGGTCATTATTTTGATTATAGAGAAAAACCAGTATAAGCACCCTCTCTACTATTGTTTGGAGTCTTAGCTGAGGTCTTCTTTATGAGCTTTTGGATATTTCCCTAGCACCAGGTTTTTCCCTAAACACACAATGGCTCCCTCTATCAAGATAACTATGTTGTTCTTCCTATCTCTTCTTCCTATAAATCAATAATCCCATTCCCTCATATTGCCTTCCTACCTCGCTTTGCCCCCTCCTCTCTATGGTCCTAATTTACTCAGGAGATCTTATCAAATTTTCTTTCCTAGCAAGATCCATGGATATCTTTCTTAGGTTTCTCCTTGTTACCTAGCTGTTCAGGGGTTGTAGATTGTAGCCTGATTATTCTTTGATTTACATCTAAAATCGACTTAAGGGTAAGTACATACTATGTTTATCTTTCTGTGTTACCTGTCTCCAGTTGATATTTTTAGTTCCATACATTTGCCTGCAAAGTTCAGGATGTCATTTTTTTCTTACTGCTTGGTAGTACTTAATTGTGTAAATGTACCACATTTTTTAAATCTGTTCTTCTCTTGAGGGACATCTAGGTTGTTCCTAGTTTCTGGCTAATACTAATAATGCTGCTATGAAAATACATGATTAAATGTCCTTGGGTAAAAATATGCATCTTTGGGTTTATGCTCCAGAGTGGTATTGCTGGATCATCAGGTATATTAATTCCCAGTTTTCTGAGAAACCACCATAGTGATTTCCAAAGTGGCTGTACAAGTTTATATTTCTACCAGAAATGGAGAAGTGTTCCAACTTATTCCATATACTCTCTAGTGTAGTCTGTCATCACTTTTTTATCTTATCCTTTCTCACAGGTGTTATTTCAGAGGTTTTTGGTTTGCATTTTTCTGGTAGCCAAGGATGTTGTGCAATTCTTTAAGTGTCTTTCAGCCATTTTGGATTCTTGAGAATTTTCTATTTAGCTCTGTTCCCCATTTTTAATGGGATTATTTGGTCATTGGACCTCTAGTTTCTTGAGTTCTTTAGATATTTTAGAGCTCAGTCCTCTGTCAGATGTAGGGATGGTGACAACATTTTCTCATCCTGTAGGCTGTCATTTTGTCTCATTTACATTGTCCTTTGTCTTATAGAAGCTTCTTAGTTTCAGGAAATCACATTTATTAATTGTTCTCAGTGTTTGAGGTACTGGTATTATATTTAGGAAGTGATCTCCTGTGACAGTGTGTTCAATGCTATTTATCACTTTTCTGTTCAGGTTCAGTGTAACTGACTTAATGTTGAGGTTTTTGATTCACTTCTGTTTCAGTTTATATCATGGCAATAGATATGGATCTATTTGCATTCTTCTACATACCACCGTTCAGTTATTTCAGCACCATTTATTAAAGTTGCTTTATTTTTTCCATTATATATTTTTATTTTTTGGGACTCTTTGTCAAAAACCAGGTATTCATAGGTATGTGGATAATCAAGCATTCATAGATATGTTGAGTCTTCAATTACATTGATCCACATGACTGTTTTTATGACAGTACCATGCTCTTTTTATTACTGTAGCTCTATAGTAGAGATTTAATTCAGGGATTGTGATGCATTCAGAAGTTCTTCTATTGAATAGGATTGTTTTGATAATCTAGTGGGTTTTTTTCCATATGAAGTTGAGTCTTATTTTTTCTAGGTCAATGAAATTGTGTTGGTATTTTGATGGAGATTGTATTGAATCTATAGATTTCTTTTAGTAAGATTGTCATTTATACTATGTTGATGCTACAGATCCAAGAGCATGGGAGATCTTTCCATTTTCTTATATCTACTTTATTTTCTTTCTACGATGACTTAAAGTTCTTGACATACAGGTCTTTCACTTCTTTGGTTATAGTAACTACAAGATATTTGATGTCATATGAAGCTGTTGTAAAGGGTGATATTTCTCTGATTTTTAAATTCTTTTATCATTTGTGTGGAGGAGGGCTATTAATTTCTTGTATCCTGGCCTGAAGATGTTTATCAGCTCTAAGAGTTCCCAGTAGAATTTTTGGAGTCACTTACATATACCATAAAATCATCAGCAAGTAGTGATAATTTGAATTATTTCTTTTCAATTTGTATCCACTTGATCTCCTTGTGTTGTCTTATTGCTCTAGTTAGAAGTTCAGGTTTGATCCTAATTTTATGGGAATCATTTTGAGTTTCCCTCCATTTACTTTAATGTTGGCTGTCAGCTTGCTATATGTTGCCTTCATTATGTTCAGGTATGTTGCTTGTATCCATGTTCTCTTCAAGACCTTTATCATGAAGGAATATTGCATACTGTTGAAGGCAGTATCTACACAGATGATAATGTGTTCATTTGCTTCAGGTTGTTTATACAGTGGATGACATTGACAGAATTTCATATGTTAAGCCATCTCTGCATCTGTGGGATGATGCCTTCTTCATATGGTTGGTGATTTTTTTCCATATGTTCTTGGAATTGTTTTACCAGTATTTTATCGAGTGGTTTTGGATCAATGTTTATGGACGAGATCTGTAATTCTTTTTATTTGTTATGTTTTTGTGTGGTTTGGGTGTCAGGATTACTGTGGCTTCATAAAAAACTTTACAATGTTACTTCTGTTTGTATTATGTGGAACAATTTGAGGAACACTAGGATTAGCTTTGCTTTTAAATTCTAGTAGAATTCTGCACTGAAATCATCTGAATCTATGATTTTTTTTTGGTTGAAAGACTTTTAATAACTATTTCTATTTCCTCAGGGATTATAGGGCTAATTAAGTCATTTATTTGGCCTTTATTTAATTTTGGTAAGTGGTATTATCTAGAAAGATGTCTGACTCTCTCTTTCTTTGCACCTTCTTCTCTCTCTCTCTCTCTCTCTCTCTCTCTCTCTCTCTCTCTCTCTCTCTCTCTCTCTCTCTCTCCCTCTCTCCCTGATCCATGGAATGCTGAGAACAGGGTATATTCTTTTGTGTTTGAGTGGAATATTTTATATATATGTATGTGTGTGTTTTAAGTCCATTTGATTCATATCTTCTGTTACATCACTTATTTCTGTTAAGTTTCTGTTTGGTAGACCTATCCATTGGTAAGGGTGGAGTGCTGAGGTCTCTCAGTATTAGTGTGTAAGTTTTGATGTGCAATTTAAGCTTTATTAGTGTTTCTTTTACATATGTGGATGCCCTTGTATTTGGGGCATAAATTTTCAGGATTGAGATTTCATCTTGATGGGTATTTTGTTTTGTTTTGTTTTGTTTTGTTTTGTTTTGTTTTTGCTGAGATGAATGTGTAATGTTCTTCCTGATACCTTTTGATTGATTTTAGTTTGAAGTCTGTATTTTAGATACTGGGATGGCTACACTAGCTTGCTTTTTATGTCCATTTAATTAGAAAGTGTTTCCCAACCCTTTACTCTGAGGTATTGTCTATTTTTAAAGTTGAGGTATGTTTGTTATGTGTACCAGAAGTATGAATCCTGCTTTTATATCCTGTTCACTTGTGTCTTTTTACAGGTGAATTGATTTCATTGATAAAAAGCAATATTCATGGTCAGTAATTGTTAATTCCTATTATTTTTGGTGTGTGTGTGTGTGTGTGTGTGTGTGTGTGTGTATGCATTTATGTATGTATGTTTCCCTTCTTTGGGATTTTTTTGTTGAATTATGTATTTCTTTTGGTTTTGTGGGTATATAAACTTAAATGTTAGAGTTTTTTTTTTTCTAGTGCTCTCTATAGGGATTGGTTTGTGGATAAGTACTGTATAAATCTGGTTTTGCTAAAGAATATCTTGTTTACTCCAACTATGGTGATTGAGACTTTTCAGGCTTTTAAAGTCAGGGCTTGTATTTGTTATAAAATCTGTCCAGCACCTTCTGGATTTCATAGTTTCAATTATGATAACTAGTGTGTTGTTCTGATGGGTCTGCTTTTATAAGTTGTCTCTTTTCCTTTGCATCTCTTAATTTCATTTCCTGATTCTTATTCTTTATGTTTAGTGGCTTGATTATTGTGTGGCAAGAAGACTTGTGGGGAAGTCTAGTCTATTTGATGTTCTGTAAGCTTCTTGAAACTTTACAGGCATTCTCTTCTTTAGATTGTTTTGAATATATTTTCTGTTCCTTTGATCTGGTAGTCCTCTCTTTTTTTCCATTCCAGTTATTCTTAGATTTTGTCTTTTCACATTTTATGTTACTAATTTTTTGGCTTTAGTGTTTTCTTTCACTGAGGTAGCTATTTTTAATATTGAATCTTCCAAGCCAGAGAATCTTTTTTTCATCTATTGTATTTTGCTTTGCTTGCATTTTTATTTACTCTCTGCTTACTCAGACTTTCCATTTTCAACATTCCCTTGGTATGTGTATTTATTGTTTCTATTTCAATTTTGAAGTCTTCAACTGTTTACTTTTTATATTCCTTTTTTCATGATTTTCTTTTTTGCTGAAGTCTAAAATATTTTCTTAAATCAAAAAAAGATTTAATCTCAACTTTTTAAAAATTAATTAATTAATTAATTAATTAATATATATTTTTAAGGATTAAACACAATTGGCAAATTCTTAACCAAATTAAACAAAAAAGGGAAGGCCTACTTCAATAAAACTAGAAATTGAAAGGCAAACATAATAACAAATATGAATGAAATTCCAGAAAATCATAAAGAAATTCATTATAAATTTGTTTCAATAAATTGAAGATTCTAAAAAAACTGAGTTTTACATAGCAAAATTAAACCTAAATTCAATGAATGATTTTAACATTTGCATACTTGGTAACTTGCTTGAAATACTAATGAAATACTACGTACTAAAAATAAAATACAGCAATAACAGAAACAAACACAAGAAAATATTGACTTACTACAGAATTCTACTATAACTTAAAAACTAAGACAAGAGCATATCATATAATTCCATAAAACTTAAAAATATAAACAAAGCCTTTAAATGTTACAAAGCCAGTGAAACCCTGATATTAATCGTACTATTTCTTTTTTCTTTACATATATATATATATTATTTGATGTTTTTATGTCATGAACCCCATCAAACTCTGATATCAGACCTCTCAGAATCATGCTCCCTCTTATAATCTCCCCATTTACAAAACCATCCATTCATGCTGTTCATTTACTTACTGGAGAATAACTAAACTCCCTGTGGCCAGACACTTAAAGAAAACAAGTCTTTCCTCACCCACACCTCTGCCAGAGGCCATCGATGCAGAAGTGAGGCATTGTATCATTTAGCTATGTTCTAGCCTTGAGTTCTTGTGTACAATGACATCTCTCTTTTTTTATTGTTGTTTAAAGACCACTAATGAGTGAGTACATCCTCTGCTTCTCTTTCTGTGGTTGTGATACCTTGCTCAGGAGGATATTCTCCAAATTCATCCATTTGCCTGTGAATTTTAGGATTCTTTTATTGCTGATTTGTACTCCATTGTGTAGATGTACCATCTACTTTGTTTCTAGGTTCCTGCTATTATGAATAATGCTGCTATGAACATAGTTGAGGTAATGTTTTTGGGGTTCAAATGTGCATCTTCCCAGTATTATGTCCAGTAGTGGTATTGCTGGAGAGATTGATTCCCAGTTTTCTGAGAAACCAACATACTGCACTCCAGAATGGCAGAACAAGTTTACACTCCCACCAACAGTGAAGGAGTGTTCCCCTTGCTCCACATCCTCTCCAGCATAGGCTGTCATCTCTGTTTTTGATCTTAGCCCTTTGACGGATGTAAGGTGGTATCTCAAAGTTGTTTTGATTTACATTTCTCTGATGGCTAAAGACATTGAGCCATTTTTAAGTGCCTTTCAGCTATTTGTAATTCTTCTGCTGAGAATTCCCTTTTTAGTTCTCAATCTTTTATTGAATTGGGTTATTTAGAGGTTGGGGATCTAGGTTCTTGAGTTATCTATATATTTTAGAGATCATTGTTCTGTCAGTTGTAGGGTTGGTGAAAAATCTTTCCCAATCTGTAGGATGTTGTTTTGTCCTATTGACACTGACCTTGGCCTTACACAAGCTTCTCAGTTTTAGAAGGTCCCATTTATTGATTGTTGTTCTACTCATGTTATATTTAGGAAGTGATCACCTGTACCAATGCTTTGGAGGGTGTTTCCCACTTTCTTTTCTGTCAAGTTCAGTGTAGCTAGGTTTGTGTTGATGTCTTTGATCAACTTTTGTGCGGGCTGATAGGTTTGGAACTATTTGCATTTTTTATATACTATCATCCAGTTATGTCAACACCAGTTGTTGAAGATACTATCTTTCTTCCTTTGAATATTTTTGGCCTCTTTGTCAAAAATAAGGTGTTCTTAGGTGTGTGGGTGAATTTCTGGTTCTTCTATTTGATTCCATTGACCCACAAGCCTGTTTTTATGCCAATAATGAGGCTGTTTTTATTACTGTGGCTGTATAGTATAACTTGGAGTCGGGGATGGTGCATCCTCCTGTGGTTCTTTTGTCGGGCAAAATTGTTTAGAAAATCCTGGATTTCCTGTTATTCCAAATGAAATTGAGTCTCTTTCAAGTGCTGTAAAAATTTGTGTTGGGTTTTTGATGGGCAGTGCATTGAATCTGTAGATTGCTTTTGGTAGAATTGCCATTTTTACTATGTTGATCCTACCTATCCAGTAACATAGGAGATCTTTCCATTTTCTGATATCCCCTTCAGTTTATTTCTTCAATGATTTAAAGTTTTTGTCAAACAGATCTGTTACTTCTTTTGTTATAGTTACACCGAGATATTTAATGCTCCTATTGTCTTCCATTTTTCTAGCTACAATGTGATTGTTTTGACCTTGTCTTTGGTTATCCTGTAAAAATCCCAACACAGTAAGCAAGCCATGGGAAGCAAGTAAGTAAGCAGTGTTCCTTAATGCCTTCTGCTTCAGTTTTTGCCTCCAAGTTCTTGCTTTCGAGTCCCTGCTCTGATTGTTTTCCATGATGGTTTGTAATTGGAGTATGAAATTACTAATTATATGTCTTTGTCTCTGATTTTATAAACTACTAGAAAACAGTAAGAAGTATGTTAAATAAGAGTAATTTTGTTCTCTATAATCATGGAGACAAACCTAGAATAAAATCAAAGGTCATGAATGTTATACATATGTATAATATACGTATATGCTTACATACATATATTTTTCTGAATACATGAATGTAACTTCTTCAGTTATATACATACATACATACACATTTCTGAATACATGAGTATAACCTGTTCAGTTTATAAATGTTTGTTTTCATTTATAATTTTATAATTCTTAACTATAATCCTCTAGGTTAGAAAATTAATAAAGTTTAACATTAAGAGATCTGCTAGCACAAAAGAAAAATAAGTTTATTTTATGACTACTTCCACAGAGAAATCAGGCACAGAATAGGATCTACCCTGAGAGAATTTTCTAGTGAGGGACTCTGGCTTATATATTCTATAGAAGATAAGAATGAATTAGGTCAGATTGCATGCATCATTTAATGAAATGGCTACAATTGAATAGAAAGGATAAAGACTATATCTGCATCAGTTCCAGAAGTATGTGGTGTGCAGTGCTCTACTCAGACTGGCGTCAGACACGTGATATGAATGTGTAAGGCGTCATTTTGAGTAGATTAAGGCTCACATTTTTCCTCGTATTATTGACATCAAGATTTTTAGGATGATGCAGGTACAGAAATATCCTTATCTAATCTCAGTTTATTTTTTATACTTAAAATTAGCATTCACTAATTTTGTAATTTTGAATAAAAGATATTTTAATATATTCTCCTTGCCCCTTATCTTCCCCCATCACCTTGCCACCATCCATTTTTCATCTTTTGTGTTAAGTGTGTCCGTTTTTCAAACTATGTCCTTTCTTCCTCATCATCAATTTTACCTTTTTTTGGATAAAGATATAACACAGTCCTTTTGACACCCAGAGTGCTTAGAGAAAAAGCTCTGTGACATTCCCCTGCGTGGCACCTCCTCCTTTTCTTCCTCTCAAAAATCTCTTTTTTATAGTAAGTGTTTTTAAAATAATAAATAATACCAGATATATATTTATATATATACACACACACACACACATATATATATATATATATATATATATATATATAAGAAACGTTTAGGTTACTGACATTAGATGAATACATGGATATCTACATGCATGTGACAAATAAATTTCATGCATGCATAAATTTATGAGCGAGAACATGTTATTTTTGACATTTTTCTTTCAAGTCTATGTCACTTATTGGGTATATTTTCTGCAGCTATTTGTTGTATAATGTTTTGCCCGCCCTGTTTGGAGTCCGGAAGTTTTGTACCTGGCGCAGCCCATGGCGGCAGCAGTTGGAACCTGGTTCGCACGCTGCAGCTTATGTTTCCCAAAGAAATGAATCACACGCTTATATCCTTTACACTGTTTGGCCCATGTCTTAAGCACATTACTAGCTAGCTCTTTCATCTTAATTTAGCCCATTTTTATTAATCTTTCCACCACGTGGCCCACAGCCCGTGGCTCACCTGGATTCCTACATGCTGCTTCTCTGGGGAATGGATGGAGAGTGGCAAACTCCACCCTCCTTCTCCTACCTGGCTGCCTCTGATTCTCCACCCACTTCTACGATGCTGTGCATGGGCCAAACAGTTCGTTATTTACATCATACAGAAAACATTCTACCACACCTATTCATTTTTTTTTTCAAATTTCATTTTTCATGGTTTAATAAAATTACTTTTGGAGGTATTATAAGTTTTACTTTGTAAGGTATTATTTCATTATTTGTTCTTTTTTAAATTTATGCTGTTTACATTTATTTGTTTGGGGAAGAATAAATAAGCACAAGATTATAGTGTAGACTTTGTCTGTCTGTTGTATAGTTTTGCTTTGTTTTTTTTTTTTGAGGCTACATGAGCATATTCCTGCTCACCCCAGATAGGCAGCCAACAACATACCAAAAAAATAATACCCAAATGTAGCTTAGCAAATAGATGAGCTTCTGGTAGTAGTTAGAAAAATATAGGTTATAAATTAATTACTCATTCATGGGTTAATCAAATGTAAATATTAGTGAAAGTCTCACCAAAGGATAGATTGAAGACTCATGAGATTGGCTCCCTAGAGCTCCTTTCATGACTTGGAGATATTTGGAAGGTCAGAGAAATTTCTCTTCCTAGCCATTGTTCCTGATTAAATTACCTTCTGAAGAGGCCTTATGAATCTTCTCAGTTTAAAGAGTTCTTGAGACTTACAAGTTCGTCTACTTCGTAAGTCACAAGGGGACATATGTTTCATTGAAAGAAAACAAAACAGTATAACACAATAGCACATGTTAAAAGAGAACAGGACAGATGAATAATGGGTGCAAGTTAAGATATGCTATAGGTGACATTTCCTAGGTTACTATATGTGACATTTCCTAGGATTTATCAACAAATCCATGATTTGCATATCATACATTTTAGGAGGAATGATTGGTACTACAGAGGATAATATTGTCAGTGGGAGCAATATCACAATTTCAAAATGCTTTCTATAATCTACTTTTTAGACAGGTTCAAATTTCGTGTTATAATCTGTTTCTTGGTACTATCTTGGAAATTAAGGATTCATAAGTACAATGCTTGTGGCATCAATTGTGATGTGGCTACATGTACTTTTGATAGTAGTATGTGAACCTAGTAAGACTTTGTCAGGAATATACCAATAATATATCCTCAAAAATCACTGGGAAATATGTTCTCAATATAGAAGCAAGCAGGCCATAATTGAAAAAGGAAAGATGTAGACTGAAACCTTTTGTCTGTTCCACCACAACACTCAAATACATAGCAGCTAGTTCCCAAATAATTGACTAGGAGACTTAATAATCAGCCAGTAGCTCAGACTTATTACAACTTATCTATGTTTAGCCAGGTGGCTTGGTACCTTTTCTCAGTACAGCATTCTCATTTTTGTTAATCTGCATCTGGCTGACATATAAATCTTTGCTTTTCTCCTTCCCAGAAATCACCTAGTCTGGTTGCCCTACCTACAGTTCCTTCCTGGATACTGGCCAATCAGCATTTTATTAAACCAATTCAAGTGGCACTTCTTTACAGTGTACAAGAGCGTTATCACACATTATAAAGAGTAAGGAAGGGATATTACTTTTTGATATGTGAAAGTATGAGAAAATGCTTATTTGTGTGGTGGTAATCAGTCTTCTAAATAGTAAAAGTGTGAGAGAATATTCTCTGAAAAAAATCAAATGAGAAACATCAGTATGTTAGTCTTCTGATCTTTAGAATAAATTATATAAGGGTTCAGGTATGACTGTGGTTGTAATGAAAGTATATCTCTAATGGAGGATACAAATGTAGCACCTCTTTATTAAGGGTATTGACAACCAAATGTTCTATATCTCCAAGCTGGTCAAATGAAGACCAGAGTTTCACCAGATAAGAGAAAAACTCTCATTCCATATTTGCTATAGCATAAACATTTGCTTTTGTTTTAGGACCAGACACAGTGGAGTTTTTACTAAACCTATAGTGTATCATAGATCTCTTTACAACAGATGTGCTTCAGGTTGATATAGTCTCTGTGTGCATCTTTATGTGTGTCTTTTTGTGAAATGAATTTATTCATGATGCTAGTACATGCCATTGTATGCTTGTATATGTCAGAGATAAGTTTCTGGGAATAAAACTTCATTATCAGATGATTTGGTAGTGTGTGCTTTTAACATCTGAATGGTCTAGGTGGTCCTCACGAACTTTTAATTGAATTCATTTTAAATATGTTGTATAATATAGTCTACTCAAATTAGAATCACTCAGACAAATAAATACTTAGAGCACTTTTTGAGTAGACTAAGACTCCCCACATTCTTATTTAGATGTGACTTTTGGATGGTGGTATATGTGTAGTCACTTTTTGTGGTGGTTTGAAAAAAATAGCCCCCCAACGAATGGTACTATTAGGAGGTATTACTTAGTTGGAGGAAGTATGTCACTGTGTGGCCAGGCTTTGACATCTCCTATTTAACATCTCTCAGTGTGGCATTCATATTCCTTTTACCTCTAAGTCAAAATATAAGGACTGTTGGCTTGAGAACCATGTCTGCCTTCATGCTGTCATGCTCCCTGCTATGATGATAATGGACTGAAACTCTAAAACTATAAGCCAGATACCCCAATTAAGTGTTTTCATTTTAAGAGTTGCTGTGGTCATGGTATTTCTTCACGGCAACGAAAACCCTAAGATACTTTTGAAAGGTCTTCTCTGATCTGTTGGCTCATTTGATGCATTCATTTAGGATTCATGCTTTCTTTTGGTGATTTCATTTGTTAATTTTTCATCTCATGAATACTTACAAATAAAACAACACAAAAATTGGAAGCCTAACTTTTTTCTTCATAGAAAGCTGAAGATCATTTATATATATATATATATATATATTTGTTTTTTATAATTTGTTTTTTATAATCATTCCAGTAAACAGATGGCAGATAACAGCTATCAGCGTAAGTTATTAGGCTAAGGACAGGCTAAGTATGATAGCACAGGGTTGCAGTTTCAAAGGATACATGTTCCCTTGGGTGATTTCTGTTAAAAAACTTTATGTAATGAACAGTTGCAGATGAAAATACACAAAAATGGAGGAGACTAACTTTCTGGATGCTAAGAAAAAAATGAATTTCTTGGTAGTGACTCTAATTTACCTAAACAGAGGACGAATGAGTCTATTCTGAATGTCATTGTGGTAGTTAATGTGTAGTTTATTTTCAATAACTTTTGAATAAGTTATATTAAGGAACATATATGATGAAAAAAGCTCTGAGAAGCTTTTTGGAGTCTACTCTATATGCATTTTGTCATTAAGACTATTGCATGGAGTGTGCTATCAGAATGGTACTTATGATATGAAAAATACTTTGGTAAATGTCTTTCTGAGTAGAGTACGGCTCACCACTTTCTCATTAAATGTGGCCTTTGGAAGGAAAATCATAGTAGAGTCCCTAATCAGACATGAAATTGCTGTATGCATAGCTTTCCAAAGATTATTCCTAACCCTATATTTTCTTAAAGTCAGGAACATTAACAATTCAGAGTTCAGACATAGTAAAAAAGAACAAAGATATGAAGACAGTGTAGTATGTTTATTTTGAAATAACTGTGGATGCTATGAAGTTATAAAAAAAAACCGTTATAGAAGAGAGGAAAAGGAGGCCTTAAGGTAGAAGGTATAATAAAATTCATTGAATATGAAATTAGATGATATTAGATACTTTTATAAGCTTATTAGAAGTATAATTTTACAGAGAGTCCACATGCTGCACAATATTTGAAACTAACTTTCATACCCAGGACCAGAATCATCTTTTGCTCTCCCCCTGCTTCTATCTCTCTCTCTCTCTTTCCCCTTTTCCTTTCCCTCTCCATCTCTATCTCTCCCCCTTTCTGTCTCTCACATACAAAATATTAAAAAATAATTAAAATATTTTTTATATAAAATTAAAAGCAAGGGTATATTTTATGTAAAATTAAGCATGGGTACCCTAGAGTGGGAACAGTATTACCTTCCTATGATGTTTTTAGGTTGTTTAGTGAAATCTTCTTCCATTGTGGAAAATTTTCCTATGACCTGTTGTCCAAGGTGTCACTAGAGCCTTCTCAATATGCAGTATTGCCACTGCACATGGTTGAGATGGTAATGCTCTATTGCTATATCTCATGGTTGTAGCATCAGAAGGTGCCTTTTCTTGGAGAAAAGGTTCTGACACTTGAGAGCTACAATAGTGACTGCTGAGGCAAGATGCTCCTACTAATGGAATAGTGATGTGACTGATAAGATAGTAACCAACATTTCTGTTACGTATTTGAGGCATGTGGTGAAAGCAGAAATTCATGTCAAGTCCTGTAAACCTGGATATCAGGGAGGTCATAGGATCTCAATGGTAAACTACTAATTTTTGTTATTTATATATTTTTATACCTTTATCTGTACTTGGTATCATTGTAGTAGTAACTTTTTAAAAAGTATTTGGACTTTAGAAGAATCTTTCAGTTTTCCTGTTTTACACAAAATTTGAAAAGCTCTTATGTAAGGTTCTAGAGAGGTTTTACAAAATTAAGCAGTGAATCTGTCTAGACATGGATTGTATTTATAAAGATTATTACTTTTCAAACTCACTGTCTCTTACACATATGTTTAATGTGTTCTTCTCACCTTTATTTAAGTTAGTTAAGTCATATTCATCTAAAAGTTATTCTATTTCTTTTTGCTCTTTCAATTTTGCAAAATAGCACTTATGGTGTAGCTTAATAGATTTCTGAATTTCATTGGCATCTGTTGTAATAACCTTTTATCCCCCTCTATGATTTACTTAGAGGAGTGTTCTCTTTTATCAGTTTGTCTAAGCCTTTGCCAACTTTATCTTTTTATAAGAACTAATTTATTTTTTCTTTGCTTCTTTTTGAAATTTTATTTTTATTTTATTAATTTCATTTGCCTTCATTGTGATTATTTTTTTCACCTACTGACTTTGTGCTTGGCTTATTCTTATTTTTATCAATGTGTTATGATATATTATTATTTATTTGAATTCTATTTTTTTAATATGAGAAGTTTTATTTTACGTGTGGCTGCTTTGCTTCATGTATCTATGTGCAGATCAGAATAAGGCATTATATTTTCTGGAACTGGAGGTATAGGTAGTTATGAACTACAATATGGGATGTTTTTGAATGAATGCATTCTAAAATAAAATGTTCTGGTTATTCAAAAGTGATTGTAGAATATGTTATATCTATGATAGTGTTTCATGTTCTTTTGAGGGTATAATGAAACGTGAAGGTATTGATGGAAACTGCTAGAATATTGCCTCCATAATGAGAGGTAGTACTGTGCAGTACTCTTCTTGGATTAGCACTGGTGAGTTAAACTGCATACAATCAGTGCTTTTCTGAGTAGAGTAAGGCATATCACATTCTTCTTTTGATGCAACTCTTGGAACATGATAGTGGCTTAACCATATGGTGCTTTCAGAAAATTCTTCTAATATAGATGGATTTGAAGATTGTCAAATCTGGGCTTTTTCCTCAAGAGTATTAGTGTCTCTTCTTCACATCTTAAACATATTACAAAACCAGAACAATAAGGAGATGAAGTTTCTTTCTATAGAAGAAAAAATAAATAAAAAAATTAGTTATTCAGAGAATGAAGAGGGATAAATGCAATATAAAGGATGACTCGTGGCATTTTAAAATAAGTTAGCATTCAAAACTCAAGCTTTACTTGAAGAATGATGAAATCTGATGGGACCAATAGACACTGTTTTACCAAAGCCATACTTTGTTACCTGAATGTCTTTTGTTATATTTTTCCCTATGGTATGATATATATGTATATATATATATATACATATATATACATATATATGTATATATATATATATATATATGGGATCTGTTGAATATAAGGTTTCTGAGTTAATTTTCCATTGGTGAGACAAAATGCTATGACCAGGCAACATATAAAAGAAAATATGTAATGGAAATTACTGAGCCTGAAGGAGTATTATGTTAGGGAGCCTGTCAGCTTGAATCCAAGCATGGTACCGGAATAAAAGGTGAGAGCTTATATCTTGATCTGAAGCTATGGAGTGATATAAAGATAGAGCTAACTATGGATAATAAATAGCTAACTATGGATGTTTGGGGTTTTGAAACCTCAAATCCCAACTCCTCTGACAAGGCTATACCTCCTAATCCTTCCCAAACAGTTTCATCAATTGGGGACCAACCATTCAAATATATAAACCCATGTTTTACATTGGCACTAGGAACTTCAATTAAATGTGACCAGATCATTTCTGAGTAGATAAAAGTTAGCAAAATTCTCCATTCCTTCTTTTGTGTAGATATTAATGATTATGTGTGTGCATCTTCCACTTAGTTGTCTTCTATATATTTGGGGTTTCTTTGATGATTCTAGGACATATGTTTTTTGAATTAAAAAAGTTGTCTCTTTCATAGCTAAAGATATGAAAATCAATAAAAGTTTTTATTACAGATTAGGAAAATAAGAGCAGCCTCATCCTAATAATCCATAGAATTATCTAAGTGACAGAGTTAGAAAGTTTTTAAAAATGTATAATTAGAGATTCAATGTGGAAGGCATTGTAGTCTCCTTTACCTAGACCTTATATTCAGGTATCATACATCATTTGTAACTTCCAGGATAATACAGTTGACAAAATCAACCACTCCAAATTTCAACAGGTTCAACAGGTTTGTCAACAGGTTGACAACAGTTTTGTCAACAGGTTGACAAAATCAACCACTCCAAATTTCAACAGGTTCAACAGGTTTCAACTGCACTGTATAGTCAGATGTCATGAAATTGGACTATCTACTTCTGTTTTTTCTGCATGTATCTGAATTTATAATGGTCATTGTCATGTCAGTATGATGTCAGAGAAGCTACAGATACCCTGGAGAGCTGTTGATGATACTGACAGTCTTAATCAATGACTTTTATGTGACTTATTACCTCTGGATGGTATAAATAGAAAAGGTCTAGAGGTAACAGAGTACAGGACATTAATTTACTGTTTAGAGGAAAAAATATAAAGAAAAAACTTTGCTCTTTTGGTATTGATAATATTTCATTCAAAGAGAGGCAAGAAGAAAGTACTGTTTGAGAGAAACTTATGGTAAAGGATAGTAATTTGGTTTTCTCTATGCATATATAATGAAGTCACGATAAGTCACTGTCCCTTCTATAATTATAATTTTAGCAGCAGAAGTGATTTATGGAAATTGAAAATATAGAAAATGTTTATAAGCTGTCTTGTATTCAGTGCCCTACATAGATTGTGGCCTGACACATCAACTGCATGTATGAGGGCCCCCTCTATGATTAGAGGTAGGCTTACAAAGCTCCTTATTTTCTGTGGCCTCTGATTTCTTCTCTGATGTTAAGTGGAGAGTTGGCATCTGTAAATAGTATTCTTACTTAAGAAAGTTACATATATCCATTTTTCAGGCAAATACTACATCTAAAGAATAAAAATAATAAAGAAATTTAGTTTCTTTATAATAGGAAAAAAATAAATGAAGTGAACAGAATATGGATCAGAGGTTTTGGAGAGAGTTCAGGTGAAAGACAATTTACATTCCCCATAGGTGTCAGGATATACAGGGATAGAAAAAAATTACTGTCTTTTAAAAACATGACCAAAAGCAACTATTATTATTATTATTATTATTATTATGAACAAAGAAGTCACACTTTCTAATCCCTTATATCCTTATTCAAGGTACCTACCCCCTCCCACCACATCAGGTCATTCTTTCCTCTCCACAAATCCCCATCCCCTCCCTGGGCAGGCTGCAGGCAGTCCCATGGTCCCACTGCCCCAATATTGCTTAGTTCAGTCTCCACTCCTGGCAGATCCAGTTTTCTCCTCCCTCCCTCAAGAGTGAGTCAGGTGTTCCTCTAGTGGGAGTGGGATCCAAGGTGTCAGTCCAGGGTGTCTCTGATCCCAAGCTGTTCAGCGGTTGTGGTTTGCAGCTTGGGCAGGTACTCACTCATTAGTGGACTCCAAACAAACAAACAAACAAACAAGAAAAAAGGGAGATACTTTCAAAACCAAGATTTACTGTTCTTATTTATCTGTAGATTTGTGTCAAGTTGACAAAATACAACAAGCTTGCATTGCTAGTTATATATCTAATTATATACTTCTTGTTGATTTAATTTTTGTATAACTTATCACTCTCTTTATTTAACTTAGTCTTTTATCTATCATAATTTCAGTTTGTATGTTTAATCAGTATTTCTATCTCTAAGGTACTTGTAATAAGGAAACAAAGGAAAATACTAGTACTCAGCTTGATTTTTCTATCTCTAAGGTACTTGTAATAAGGAAACTTGATCCATCATTTTTTTAGTCCATATTGTAAGATCAAGTTAAAGAAGGCTGACTTTGATGTCAGTGTAGGATGCCAGTAGTTGTCGTGCTATCTTGGTTTATTCAGAAGAATCAAAGGTTTGTATGAAACATTTTTTGTTGTTGTTTTTTCAGACCCATTTATATCTAGTCAGCATATTCTGAGTGGTGATTTTCATTCATCTAATTATTTTGAGGGACATGTTCAGTGGTAATGCCTAGAAGTATTTTTTTTGATTATTCAATATTTTGTGTTTTTTAACATGGAAAAAAGGACTTTATCTTATAAAAAAATGAAATAGAGTGACAAGAAAAGAAGAAATATGTAACAGTGCCATTGTGTAGAATGAATAGTGTTGAGATCAAGTGAGCAGCAGAAGACTATATTAAATATATTTCATTTTTAATGTTTATAATCAAAACAAGTTACTAATTAAACAGTAGAATTCTTTGTATGGAAAAAGTGTGTTTTGAAAATTTAACTTAAATGTTTCTGTGTAAGAATAAACTTCTCCAAATGTATTACTTCATTGAACTTCTGAACAACAACATTTGTGCAGCTTTCGATTTTTTTTTGGGGGGGGGGTGACCATTCCTTATTGACCTTAAGTACATCTTTGATACTTCTATTAATATAGTTTATTAATGATGACTTCATTCCTATTCTTTGACTCACATAGGTTAGATAACTTAAAAGAATACCTTCTAAAATAAAATATGAAATAAACATATATTGCTGGTCCTCAAATTCATCCAGGTAAGTAAAATTACAGGATTAAAGGTTTACATATGTCATGTATGATAAATGACAATATGTTAAGCATTCCTAAAAGTGTTAGGAGTAAATGAATTAAGCATTCAGTATAGACCTCGTAGGAATCATGAATTTTCAAGTGATATTATGGTAAACAGAGTCATTAACTCCAAATTCAGTAAACTCTATTCTTTGTTCAATGGCCAAACTCTATTCTTTGTTCAATGGCCATATGTAAATGTTCTTTCTGCATGGTTTTAGGCTCAGGAAGTAGCATCCTGGCTCAGGGATGACCACTCCATGTTTCTCATGGATTTAGAAATGTAATCATCCAACATTTAGATACAATGATATACTTATGAGACATAGGCTTCTTTAATGATTATTTTGATTCCTCTTTCTTACTTATTAACATATACTATAGAAAGCAAACGTGGACAGCATTAAGTACACACACTAAAGTTTAAAGGTAAAAATAGAGATTATATTACTGTTTCACAAAGGCATCAATTTTATAAATTTAGGCAAAAAGGCTTGTGATTATCATAAATATGATATTTATAATTATAATCTATAATATATATATTAAATTGAATGCCACAGGAATTGGTTCCTGAGACTATTCCTATGATTTGTGTCTAATACAATTAAAAAGTTGCAATGTTTGCAAGAGTCAGCCGACAAATCTCATCTTCATTGATTAAGTTGTGTGCAATGCAATATTCAAAGAGATACCAGTCACTTTGTGCTAAGAGTAACTGCGGTCTTTCTGAATAGAGTAATGTTCACCAAATCCAGCCTTTGTAGTATGCTCATTGAAGATTCCATGAGGCATTATATCCACCATCACAAAAGACATCTTGAAGATGGATTCATTAATAACTAAAATTTTAAGTTCTTTCTACTGATTTAATAAATAATTCAAAGAGAAATATTGTGGATCATCCTTTATACAAAAATGCAATTGCTTATTTTCTGGGTGGTGAAAATTATTCACTGAGAGGGAAAGTAAGTCAAAGGACATGACTAATGAAAAACATGTGGTCAAGAAAGTGACCAGTTACACTGAAAGACAGATGCACAAATTATATCAGTGGCAATTATGTTTAATTAATTTAGTCTCTGATGAAAGCTTAGGTGTATGATGGAAGCAGTATGGACAGCAAATTAATAAGAAGTGTGTCATTTGTATGCAATGCTTTATCTAGTTGGATGTCAGTCACGTGAAATTCAAGTGCATGACACCACACTGGGTAGAGAAAGGCTCAAAGTGTCTTCCTTTGTTGTGGTCTTGGATTGTTACAATGGTGATACATGAGTAGCATTGAAGATTTGGCTGTTAGAAAATGAAGCCATGCATATTGTGTTCCCAGAAGTGCTTAGGTCACTTCTCAGTATTAATACTACTGAGTGTTAATAAGAGATATTCAGTGTTAGTCAGTAAGAATCTCTTTAGAACAGAAGAAAAAATAAACACATTTTTTAGTACATAAAAGCATTTATAAAGCTTATTTTCTTTGCCTTGACAATCATTCCTCTTATAGAGAATGCAAGGGAAAGGAACTATGTTGTGAGAAACATCTTGAGAAGGCCTTCAGTTTGGATATTATTATGATTTTTGTCTTAAATTATATAAGATTTCAAACATTATGGTTTGGTGAAAATTTAATAAAATATGCAGGAGATTAAAGAAGCTTTTGTGTCAGTGTTTCCCTAAATGTGATCACATTCAATCTTGTATTAGGCTAGAATTATTACTGGTAAAATGCAGTACATGGCTGTTTTTCTTAGAGGAACATTCAGCAAATACCTAATGTAATGGTATAACCAAGGTTCCTATTCAAACAGAGATATTTGATACCTCATGGCAGACTCTCTTAAAATACTTTTAAGAGTTTATTCTTTACTTCATGAACACTGCATGAACCTCATACAAAAGAATCTAAAGAAAGGTGAGATCACAGAACCCCTTGTTAGACCATATACTCTTGAAAAGGTAAATAGTTTAGATCATAGATTCTGAAGACAGAGGTTGAAGATATATTATAGTAGTCCTTCCTTTGAACCCATAAACAAAGAAACGTATTGTTTATGTATTTGACTTCACTTGCTTAAAAAATGATAGGTATTGAAGATTATGGGATGCAGCTAAGATTATGGAACCGTATTCAACAAGCTGTGTGCACTGCAATACCCAGATCGGTATGAGTCACTTTGTATTACATGTTACTCCATCCGCTCTGAGTAGAGTAAGGCTCACCAAACACATTTGTTTTGCTACCTCTGGGTGTCTGCTGAATGGATATGTTGATGTTGATATACACATGCATGTTAGATGTGTTTTTCAATTTTTAATTTCTCTATACCTTACTTCACCACAGACACCCTGGATGGATTAAGTTGTATGTCTATTTCATACAAGCTATAGCAAGATGAAAAAGTGATTGGGGAAACAATAATAAGAGGAAATTTCCATCAGTTTATTGCTGTGTTAGTGAAAGCAATTCTCTGAACAGAAGGCACATTAAGAAGATAGGTCCTTGGCGGCATCCACAGTGAAGGACTGTGAGTAGGTATTGTACATGATATATGAATAAATTAGATCAGCATTTAGCTATCCTATGAATTGGTACTTTGATGAAGGATAAAGATAAAAGAGATTGTGAGGCTAGATTTTCAGCATTTCCACATTAAAGGTATTACATATGCTACTTTACCTAATTTGTTGTTCATCCTATGAAACATAAGGGGTGATATACCATTTTGGGTAAAGGATGACTCAACATGGCACTCAACATTTGTGGACTTCATTTTTGTAATTTGTAATTATTGTACCTATTGTATATAGTTTTTCTTATGTCAGTTACAACTTTTTATTTTTGAAATAAAAGGGGATATGTGGTGGTATGTTATATATTTAATATTCAATGTGGTATTGATGCCTTTTCCCTTGATACTGATTCTGGTATTAATTTAACATTTGTTCCAGAATGACCTATTTTAATGAAGATTTTATTTGGCCAATACTCACATTATGAACATATACAAATATGTAAGCATTAAGGTACAGAAACCTTAATATGAACAAATAAGAAGAATCTAAATTTACAGATTAATTTTGCCAATAATCGAGGCAACTATGCATCATAGAATCTGCCACATATGTATCTATAATATATTTTTCAAACACCTGTAGTGTCATTTATTTCTGCCCTACTTCCTCATTTATCCTATTCTCTTATCCTGCTCCTTACATAAACAAGCTCCACTTCCATTATTCTCCTTCCACCTTTCACACTACCTGTGTTCTGTTATCTCTATTTTTAAGCTTTTTCTCTCTTCTCTCTATCCAATAACCCCTGTGTATTTTTTATCTTCCACAGGTCCTCCTAGCTGAACACACAAATCTAGTAATTAGAACTTAGGGTTCGTATTTGTTGCTGATGTTTGCTTTTTAGTTCAGGTACCCTCAGTATATTTTGTTGCAGTTCCATCCATTTACCTGAACTTATCATGAATTAATACATCTTAAAGAATAAATAAGACCGTATTGTGTATATTACCAAATTTTTATTATCCATCTCTTTCGATGGGCCAGCAGGTAGGTACCATTTCCTGGTTGAGAAGTAATCATACATGAGCAAGTGTTACAGAGTCTTTTGGGATTATGTTCAAGAGTTATATAGCTGTGTTACATGGTAAATATATTTCTAGCTTCTTGAGGAAGTGTACATGGACTTTCATATTTCTGACTTCTAGAAGAAATATACTTGGATTTTCATATTAGCAGCAATAGTTTGCACTCGCACAAACAAGGACTAAGTAATTTTTCCCTAAATCTACATCATTGTGTCTTGTCATTTGTTTTCCTGATCCTAGACATTCTGACTGGTGTTAATTTGAAATACAAATGTAATTTCAATTAGAATTTCTGTGATTAGTAAAGATGCTGAACATTAAAAATGAGCACTTATCCATTTGTATTTCTTCTTTTGATAAATCTCTGTTCATTTCTATATTTTTATTAAGCTTTTTGATTTTTTTGCACTTTTGAGTTCTTTGTCTAGTCTTGATATTAGTTCTCTTTCACATGTATAGGTGACAAAGTTTTCTCCCATTAACTCTAATACAGAAGCAGTTTAGCTTTACATTATCTTGTTTGTCAATTGTTAGCATTAGTTATTAAGCACATAGGGACATATTCTGGAAATGTTTAATTATGCCTACATGCAATTTTTATGTTTGAGGTTTTTTCATTGAAGCCTTAAGGGATTTTGTTTTTTATTTTTGCAGGGAAAGATAAGTGTCTACTACATCATTTTGATGTTTGGTTTCTGAAACTGTTAAGTTAAAGAATACAAAGAAAGAATGGATTCCTTTTAACTCATTTAGTCTTAAAGATGGTAATAGTAATATAACCAAAAGGAAATAGTTTCATAATAATTTACACTATAATTGTCCTTCACCTTATTATTTATATAAAGAAATTTATTGTTCCTATCATGATAATGAGAAGAATGAAATATTTTTAACACAAGAACTATAAGAAATACAGGACCTCATTTAACAAGTTGTGCACACTGCAATACTCAGATTGGTATGAGTCACTTTGTATTATATGTAGCATCATTATCTCTGAGTAGATTAAGGCTCACCAAACATTTTGTTTTGCTAGACATATGCATTTCTAGTTTGGGTATGGTAATCTACAAAACCACATCTATTATATCTTATTTCACTGTAGCTAACTCAAGATAGAGTAAATGGAAATTAATTGTTTTTAAAACCTCACATGTTACAGGAGTAAGAAAAATAACTTTGGGGAGAAATTCTAACCTATGAAACAGAAAATTCAGTTTTTCTGTTGTCCTGGTAGAGAACACCATTATCTGAATAAAAAGACACATGTAGAGGACATATTTTGGGAGGGATTTATGATGAAGAACTGTGAATAGTTGCTTTGGATGATAAATAAAGCAGGTATTTAGATATCATCTATTTGCTACTTTGACAAAAAGATAAAGAAGATTATGGAAGCTATATTTACAACATTTGAATTTTGAAGTTTTTGTATATTTTTTTAACCAAATTTGTTGTCCATTGTGTGAAGTATAAATGATGATAGATGTTATCTTGGGTAGAGGCCAGCCCATGATGGTTCTTGGATATTTATTTTGGCATATAACCCTTTACCCTTGATAGAGCTTGTTCTCCAAAATTTAGCTTTTTTGGCTAAAGAAACAGATTTTTTCAATGTTTGCCTTACAGACATATGTACATTTATAACCATAAATTTTAAATTTATAAAAGTCAGCTTATTTTTGAGACTATAATATAGTTTTAAATTTTATCTTTTCTCTTTCCTTCCTTCAAACCTATATTTTCTTCCCTGGTCTCTTTCAAATTTACAACATCTTTTTCAATAATTTGAATACATGTGTATTCATAAATATATCCTGCTATGTGTGTATAATGTTACTTGTGTATGTGTTTTCAAGGGTAACTGTTTATCACTGGACAAGCAATTGGTCCTGGGGAGTGCCAGGTATCTCACTTTTAGTTTTACTCAGTTGTCTATAGTTTTTGTTTTGTTTCATTTTCCAGCTTCCTTGTTTGATTTGGCATGTGCATTGATGTCAGTTCAGTTTTGACAATCATCTCTGCAAACTACTTCTCACAAAATTTGATGGAAATAAGTGGCAAAGAATATTATATTTATATTTCATAAGGAGCAAACATGAATACAACCACAGTTCATATTTTATGTTTTAGGGTAGATTGATAAATTCTCAGTGATGATAAAGGGTTTGTAATAGGGCTTCCACAATTTTTTGGTTTCACTTTTAATCATATGTTCACCTAGTTTTATTTTTAGAAATTTTTTTAATATGTATAAGTAAGAAATAATTTCTCCAATCATCAAAAACAAATGTGAGTTTTACCTCTAAGTGGAAGAAAGCTTACCACATTGCTCATTTATTGTGGTCTCCTGAATATTAAAATGGTATTCCTAAATTTATAGTTTCTATTCTTACAGGATTCTAAATGACCATGGGATGCTTCTAGTACATATTATTCTTTTACATGATAATATTTTACTATCATTCAGTTCATAAACAGAATTTAGACAATATATGAATGAAAGCTATTATGTTATTTTTTTTTAAAAAATGCGTTTAAGTATTTTTGGGGATATGTTAAAGGGAGAAACTTGACAAACACAGTTTCAAATTTAACAATAATTTTGGTTAGTTTGTTGTTATAAAGGCATACTAAATAATAAAAATAAGTGTCCTCTGTGCCTTTTTTCTCTAAAGTACATGGACCATAAAAAATAAAATCTAAAGCACCTCAAGCCAAGTAGGGCTCAGCTACCGAAGAAGAAAGCACACTAGGTATGTCTTTTCCACCATGTTGTTTTATCATAAAATAGGATATAAGCTAGGGAATGGAATTTATAAGATGAAAAACGTCAGTGTGTTTTATAAAACTTGGTATGTAGACAGTATGTGGTTCATGCATGGTTGTGGTAACATGTTTAATTTTTTTGTAGACATACCCACATAGGTGAAATGTTTCTTAATTCCAGGATGCATTGTTGTCTTTATCACAACAGACAGACTCAAGATGGAATTAGTAAGAAATTCTGTGTAGTTGTCTGTGTGGGTAGGTAGGGAATAGTGCAGAAGAGCAGGGGGAGGTAAAACAATGATCAGAGTATATTTTAAAAAAATTAAAAAATATGAAACAGAAAACTGGTGTTTGGTTTATTGTGTTCATACAAAAAATATTTTCAGTAACAGTGAATTGTGGAGGACATTATATTAAAGAAATCCATGGTGAAGTCAAATTGGTAGTACTTTTTAAGACTTATGCTTAAGTGAGGTAAGTATACAAGAGTCCTACAATTATGATTTCTAATCAATGGTGTAATTGTTTTAAAGACTGGTTTTTTATCAGAAATATATTAAATGCTTGTTGTGCATTGGTATACACAGATTGGTATCTATCATGTAAAATATGTGTGAAAGATGCTACACTGTGTAGATTAAGGCTCATCACATTCCTCATTTTATGTGGCCTCAGGAAGTCATTGTGGTTTACACCTGACATGCTTCCTAACCTTTGTTGGGACCTTGTGCCTTCAGAAGCTATATTCTCTAAGGGGCCCTTTATTTTAACATCAGAATACATGTTAATGTGTCAATATAATATGAAAGTTAATTTTATAATATGAACAAATAAAATGAATATAGTCTTATCTTTGATTTTACCAACCATTTAAATAAGCAGGAGGTCATGATATCCAGGCAGGAGAATATGCACCATAGAATTCTTGTGTGCTTATGTTTATTGTGATGGTGACGTTGACACTGATTAAATGGGAACAGTTACATTCTACATATATGGTAAGTTTCAACCTATATCTCTTTGAATATTGATGTTTTGGTTTTTTATAGTTGTTAGAGTTCTTTTCAGTGAGGTTAGCTTTTCCTTGAATTCTTTCAGGATGCAAGCTTTATTAAGAATATTTGCAATTGAGTTCTTTTTATTTTAATGTTTTGAATTAAAATACAAATACATTATCATCTCTTTCTCTTCCTACACACCAACCTCTTATATGAACATCACTTACACAGGCTTCTGGTAGAGTGACCACTGTAATAGTAGTACACAGCCAGAGATGTATTTCTGTTCTTAATTTAATGACAAAACTAAATGACATAAAATTAGAAATGATGAAATGTGTAAATCATTAGAAATTAAAATAAAACTTTGTTTATATTACTGATCATGCCACTCTTCCAGGGTTTCAGAATATAAAACAGAATGCCTGTATTTACATGTAAGTCAAAGGCCATTGCATAGAAAATTCTCTAAGAGCAAAGAGGAAATAAATTTAGTGTTTATTTATCATATTGTATGTAGATAAATGTTCAAAAATTAAAGGTATTTTTGGTTAGTAACAGGGTTAGCTCCTCAGATTGGGGAAAATCTGGGCAGTTCTTGGGTCAGAGAATTTAAATGCCTATGTTTGTTTCCTCAGGGGGTAATTCAAGACTCAAGAAACCAAAGGATTTTAATTCTAGGCAGTAAAGGTATGTGATGATTAATCTTTGCTGTCAGTTTGACTATTTTTGGAATCAGCTAAAGGATAGGCCACTGAAAACATGATCTATGGGTAGGGCCTTCCAGTGGCAGCCAAGATAAAAGTTGTATTTTAATTATTTCTTAATTTTTTTGAGGTTATTATATAACCACATCATTCCACCTTCCTGTTATTTCCTCCAAACCTTTCCATACATCACTTATTAGTCTTTTCCAATTTTATGGACATTTTTAATTAATTGTTTCTACCATTTAGAATTATGTATATATGTATGTTTTTTCTTTTTGCCAGTTTTTCTTCAATATACTTGGTTCAGGTACTTTATTACTGCTTCTGTTGTGTTGTATCTCTAATCTTAGGATCCAACCATAGTTTTTACATATGTTGAAGACCAGTGATATTTCTGGAATTTTCTGAGACTTCATCACACTGTGAATGCTAAAGCTTTCATCCTCATGAACTCAACAACTACCAGATTCTCAACATTCACAATGTTACAATTACTGTTGAACTTCCCATGCCATGTTTTGTAAGTCAATGTCATAAGTCTTATTTTAATAAATATTAATTTTCTTGGTTCTGTTTCTTTGGATAACCCTGATAAAAAGAAGATTGAAATAAGAATAACTCGCCAAAAGTCCTGTGACTTACTTGTATTTTCTGTGACATTAGCATTAATTTTCAAGTAACATACAACCCTTAGCTTTATGGTAACTTTCATGAGCATTTTTTTGCTATCCTATTTTCATTATTATTTTAATTACTATATAGTACATTACACTTTATTATATCATTTTCCAAAAATATACTAAACCCAGGTTCTGCATGTGGTATTTTTCTTCCTGTGCCTGAGGTACCTCAATACACATTCTAAGTCTAACCATTTTCCTGTAAATTCAATAATTTCATTATCATTTATAGCTAGATAAATTTACATTATTTATGTGCACAATTTTCATTTTCCATTTTCAGTTGATAGACATCCATATTGCTTTACTCTTTTAAATGTATGTTTGATTAAAATACAGAGAGTAAAACGTAGTTTTAATGCTAAAACAGCTGAAGATTCAATGCACATTGATCCAAAGAATAAACAAATGAGGAAAGACCATGAAGAAAGGCTGTAGTTTGGTTAATCTGCATACTTTAAAATTGAGTCCTCTCAGAGTATAAGCATCTTGTATTTTCATGAAAGTAAATGATGAAGATTGAGAATGACATTTTCTATCAATTCAAATTTTATCCTGAATAATATGCCAAATAGATAATGTTAAGTGTTATCTCTTTGAGTAGAGGAGGGGTCATCATATTCCTCCCTTGCTGTCAACTTATAAAAGTGAAGATTATATTTCTGAACTTAAAATTTTACATCTTTTAAGATCCTAAGTGAGCATTTAATTTATCTAGGAAATGTTTACGTTAGATAATTATCTTTGTTATTCAACTCACATACAATAAAGTTAGAGAATATCAATCTAGATAAAATTATGTCATGATAAAGACTAAGGTCTGAGAGTGGTAAGACAAAGGACCCTATTTTTGCTTTTTTCTATTTTATTTATTTATTTTTTATTTATTTATCTACATTTCTTTTGAGGTATCACAAACCTAGAAGGATAAGCAGGGAAGGTACTCACTCATTTGTGGACTTAAAAAAAAAGAAAAAGTAAAGACCACCCATGCTGCAAATCACAACCACTGAACACCTTGGGGCCTGATAATTATATTTAATATAGTCTTCTGTTGTTCATCCAATCACAGTATTTCATTCTATACAATGGCATTGTTACATTTTTTTTCTTGTCACTCTATTTTGCTTTTCTCCATTTTAAACAAAGTGAAAAAATCTGAAAAAATCAGGCACAAGAATCAGTGGCCCTTCTATTCACACATTTAAGGTTCCCAAAAAAATCACTAAGCTGAAAGCTATACGCAAAGACCTGGTGCTGGTCTGTGTAGACTTGATTCATGTTCCTTTATGAGTTCATATGAGCCTAGCTCAATTGAATTAGAGGGACCTGTTCTCCATTACCTCTGAATGTTACACCCTTTATGCCTCCTCTTTCTTAGGATTTACTGAGCTCTGAGGGAGGGATTTGATGGTAATAGCCATTTTAGAGAGCTCTCTCTCTCTCTTTCACTCACTGTCTCTGTCTCTCTGTCTCTGTAATGTCTGGTTGTGAGTCTTTGCATTTGTTCCCATCTGCTTTAGGAAAAAGCTTCTCTGATAGTGGCTAACACACGGTACTGGTCTTTGAATATATTAGAATATCAATAGGAGTCATTTTAATTTTACCTTTTTTTTCAGATGAGTAATACTTCACCATAGGCCTCTGAGTTGTCTACTCTAGTTCTTGGTCACTCAAACAGTGTCATGTATGGGTTCTGTCTTGTGGAATGTCCTTAATTCAAGTCAAATGTTGATTGTCTAACTCTACAAGTTCTGTGCTGCCATTGCCCTAACATATTTTGTAGGCAGGATATATTGTAGGCCCAAGGGTTTATTTTACTGGGTTGGTGCTTATGACCTCATTTAAAACCTCTGAGGAAGTTTCTATACCAAAGGCACTAGAAGTGAAGGCTCCATGAAGGATTTTCTGTGTTCCATGAGTTATGTCGGTGTTGGCTTATTCAGTGGGGTCCCACAATCATCTTGTGCAAAGCATCCCATTTTCTTGGCAACCATCTGAGATGTTTGGGGATTTCTGTGGGCTTCCCACCTTGGCCAACAATTCAATTTAAGGTAGGCTTGGTAAAGGAAGAGTCATTTGATGACAAGATAACAAATTGGGATTCTTAAGAGAACTCATTAGGATCACCTTCATACATTTTAAGGAGTATCCACTGCACTAGGTTTCCATAGTATTCCTCAAACACTTTTCAATTTTAGATAACTCTCCCTGATTCCCTTTCTCAGCCTAGCTTCCTTCATTTGTCTACTTGGTCCATCTATTTGCATTGCAACCTGCCCCCCCCATACACCCATAATTCTATTCTATTTCCTCTTCCCAGGAAGTTTCATGTGTACTCCCTACTCCTTTTCTCTATACCTATCCTTTCAGATTCTAGGTAATTGTTATTTTTAACTGCTAGTATCAGCATATAAGTGAATATATGCCATACATTTGTCTTTCTGAATCAGTGTTATCTCACAAAAGATTTTTTTTCTAATTCCATGTATTTGCCTGCAAATTTCATGTCATTTTTAAACATCAGAATAATACTACTTTGTGTGAATTAACCACAGTCTTTTTTCCTTTGTAAAATTTATATAGAATAAAGTCTCACTTCCTTGTTCAAACTCCCTTCCTCCTTTCATCTCTTCTAGTTCAGTCTCTCTTCTCCGCATCCCCCCATTCCCTCCTCAGAAAGGGCAAGAGGTCCCAAGGTGAATTAGTTTAGCATCCACTCCAGGCAAGTCCGATTTTTTATTTAGAGACAACTAGGTTGTTTCAGGGTTTTGACTATTGCTAATACAAAATTAATGAACATTAATGAGTTGGTGAGTCAAGTAACAAAAAAATGTCTACATTTAGGATTCTGTAGGTATTTCTTACAAAGCATTAGCTCAACTATGTTCATATCAGCATTATTTGTGATAGCAAGAACCTGGAAACAACCTAGATGCCACTCAACTGAGGAATGGATTAACAAACTGTGGTACATCTACACAATGGAGTACTATGTAGTAGCAAGAAAATATGATATTCTAAAATTTGCAGGCAAATGTATGGATTTGGAGAATATCCTCCTGAGGGAGCTCTCACAAATCCAGAAGGATAAGTAGGGGATATACTCACTCATTAGTGGACCTTAAGCAAAAGCATTCTTATAGAGGGGAAATCTGTATCATGAATGTCTTGGATTTTCAGTTTTCATTACAATGGTACTATTTGGAACCAGTATCCATCTGCATTTGGTCTCCTAAAATTCCACTGAATTTGTTCCTGTGCCATCCAATTCTAAGAATTAAATACAATGAATAAATGAGAAAAAGAAAAGTTATGTGACAGAATCTTTAAAAAGGCACAGAATTCTGGCCCAAATTCCCCAGTCCAGTCAAAGAGAGATTATATAAGCAGAGGGGTGAAGATCATGTTGGGGAAACCCACAGAGACAGTTGAGCTACTGGGAGCTCATGGGCTCTGGACTGACAGATGGAAACCTCCATGGGACTGAACTAGACATTCTGAATGTGGAAAATAGTGTGTGGCTTGGGCAGATTGTGGGACCTCTGGAAGTGGGACCAGGATTTATCTCCAGTGCATGAACTGGCTTTTCAGAGACCATTCGCTATAGAGGGTTACCTTGCTCAGCTTTCATATGATGGAAGGGTTTAGTCTTCCCTCAAATTGATATGCATACTATATTGACTCCTTGTAGGAGTCCTTACTCTCTCTGAGAAGTAGATAAGAGGTAGGGTGGGGAGAAGCTGGGGGCTAGTAGGAGGAGGGGAGAGAAGGGGAACTGTGGTTGGTATGAAAAATTAAAAAAAAAAAACTTTTAAATAATTTTAAAAAAGGAAAGTGCCAGTTATGTTTTATTTTTTGTCTCTGAGTCTTTAAATTATTTTAAGCCACACCAAGGGCAGTTTGTAGATACATGTTAATGGTGATATTGTTGAAGATGCAATTTTTCTAAATTTAGGTGCTTTGATCTTAACAGTTCCTAGTCAACATTTGTAGTGAGATATACTCCACGCTGATCCAGTATTATTAAGCAATAACACTTTTCTCTTTGAGGAATAAAAGAATTTAAAAGACACCAGAAAACTTACTAACACAAGAAAGTGTGGTAAAAATCATACTCTTTTTTTGACAAGCCTTTTTTTTAAGACAAGTGATACTCTACCTTTTGAGAAATGCATAGAGAAAATAAGTGTTATGGTGAATAATATGATCTTCATAATAACTTCTGATGATTAATATATTATGAATTGGCAATGCTATCAAATTTCAAGGGTATGATAAAGGCTTTTTTATTTTATTGACAGAATTGGTTGAATGCTGTTTTGGAGTCAATTTGGTGATGATTAGAGGGAATACAGGTGACGAGATTCTCTATGGGCAAATTCAAGTTCACAAGGTTTATCACTTGATATGGCCTTACATGGTGGTAAGTTTTTACGTTAGGTAATTTTGAGGTCATTTCATATTGATATATGAGCTAAGGTTACTTGAAATGGTTTGCATTGGTAATGTATATTCATGAAGAAACCAGAACCAGTGGCCAATATAACTAAAGCCATGTGAAACGTAAAGAATGGTGTATTTGTCTTTCCTGAGAAAATAGTAAAGAAATTTATTACTAATTTACAATGCTATTGTAGGAGGATTCATGTAAGACTTTGGGAAGTATGAGAATTGGCTGACACAGAATTTATTCATTCAATATATTGTGGAAAAAATTGAGAAAGGGAAACATGTATAAAATATATTCTTTGAAAACAAAATTTCAAGTAAAAATATAAAAATTTTAGAAAGAATGAAATCATGAACCACCTTCAGTGATATCTTAATCTAAAATAGTATATGGTAATGAGCATATTTTCAAAACCATTCTCACAAAGAGCAAGCTGTGTGCACTGCAATACTCAGATCGGTATGAGTCACTTTATATTACATGTTACTCCATCCACTCTGAGTAGAGTAAGGCTCACCAAACACATTTGTTTTGCTACCGCTGGGTGTTTGCTGAATGGATATGTTGATGTTGATATACTCATGCATATTAGATATGTTTTTCAATTTCTAATTTCTCTATACCTTACTTCACCACAGACATCCTGGATGGATTAACTGGTATGTCTAATTCATACAAGCTATAGCAAGATGATAAAGTACTTGGGGAAATAATAATGAGAGGAAATTGCAGTCAGTTTATTGCTGTGTTAGTGAAAGCAATTCTCTGAACAGAAGGCACATTAAGAAGATAGGTCCTTGGAGGCATCTACAGTGAGGGACTGTGAGTAGGTATTGTACATGATATATAAATAAGTTAGATCAGCATTTAGCTATCCTATGAATTGGTACTTTGATGAAGGATAAAGATAAAAGAGATTGTGAGGCTAGATTTTCAGTATTTCCATGTTAAAGATATTATGTATGCTACTTTACCTAATTTGTTGTTCATCCTATGAAACATAAGGGGTGATGTACCATTTTGGGTAAAGGATGACTCAACATGGCTCTCAACATTTTATGGACTTTATTTTTGTAGTTTGTAATTATTGTACCTATTGTATATAGTTTTTCTTATGTCAGTTATAACCTTTATTGTATATAGTTTTTCTTATGTCAGTTATAACCTTTTTATTTTTGACACAAAAAGGGATATGTGGTGCTTCAAAAACTGTTTGGCCCATGCACGGCATGGTAGAAGTGGGTGGAAAATCAGAGGCAGCCAGGTAGAAAGAGGGTGGAGTTAAGTCAGTCGCCATCTGTCCCCGAAGAAGCAGCATGTAGGAGAAACAGGTGAGCCATGGGCTGTGGCCATGTGGTGAGAAGATTAATAAAAATGAGTTAAATTAAGATAAGAGAGCTAGTTAATAATGTGCTTAAGGCATCGGCCAACAGTATAAAGTTAATATAAGTGTGTGATTCATTTTCATTGGGGGCAAAAGCCACGGGTACACGAACCAGGTTCCAAACCCCCGCCACAGACCATGAGCAGGTCACAAACCTCCCAGACCCAAAACGAGCCAAAAAAAAAAAAGTTCTACAACAGTGGTGATATGTTATATATTTAATATTCAGTGTGGTATAGATGCCTTTTCCCTTGATACAGATTCTGCTTTTAATTTAACATTTGTTTCAGAATTACCTATTTTAATGAAGATTTTATTTGGTCCATTCTCACTTTATGAACATATACAAGTATGTAAGCATTAAGGTACGGAAACCTTAATATGAACAAATAAGAATCAAAATTTACAGATTAATTTTGCCAATAATCGAGGCAACTATGCATCATAGAATCTACCACATATGTATCTATAATATATTTTTCAAACACCTGTAGTGTCAATTATTTCTGCCATACTTATTCATTTATCCTATTCTCTTATCCTGCTACTTACATAAACAAGCTAGCTCCACTCCCATTATTCTTCTTCCATCTTTCATACTACCTGTGTTTTGTTATCTCTATTTCTTACTCCCTTCTCTCTGCCCAATAACCCCTGTGTATTTTTTTTGTCTTCCACGGGTACTCCTAGGTGAACAAAGATAAGGATGAGGATAATTTATTTGATAAGACTGATGAATAAATTATATTAGAGCACAGGTAACAGTATTAAGTTACTTGTCTCATAAAATCTAAAGTAGATTTCAGAAACCAGTGTGCAGGAAATTTCTATTAATTGTGTTGTGTTCAGTGGTTTACTCAGTTGTACAGGTGTATTTCAAGGCAATGATGCCTGACTGGATTAAAGGAAGTCTCATAATATTCCTTTTTTTGTGGTCATGATTACTAACAATGTAATCACTTTTGTTATTGTTTCCTGATTTTAGTTAAAACTTTGAGGCCAGGGCAAGTTTATTTTTCAAAGATGACTTCCTTTACCAAATACTATCATTTGATTCACATGTAAGTTGGAGAATGTTTAGAAAAATAAAATGAATACATGTTTATATATTCTATTTTGGCAAAAATCCAGGTAAACATAAACAGTATATAGTATGCTCTGTGGAGGTTTTGAGGGATTTAGACAGTCTAGAAACAGTGTAGAGTCACGTAATCCACAGCGATGCATCATACCCTATGACATAGGTTTAACAGATGTGATATATGGTAAAGTGGCTCAATCTAATTAGGTGTTCGTGTGATTATAGTCCCATATTTTTTGCTGGTAACTTCAATAACTTGAATGATATCTGACCAGCTCTTTTCTCTGTGTGGACTAATTTCAGAAATATGTCATTAGCTTTAATTCTTGAATGTTATATTTCTCATAACTATAAATTTCATGGTATGGTCTTTTGTCATTTCAGGATTGCTTTGGTATTTCCAAAAATCATTCTTAAAATGATTATTTTTTTTTATTCTTTATTTAATATATTGGCATAGTTTTGAGTCATTAAATAACTTTCTTATAAAAATGAATTAAAACGATTCTATAGTTCTGTTTCTCAGAGTCATATGGGCTGTTGAAATTGTAGTCAAGAAAATTTTAAGAAAGACAATGCATGTGGATTATGTTTCATGTGTCATGCTGTATTAGGATTAGTGACAAAAACTGCAGTTTGCAGTGGATGATGTAGTTATTATCAGAAACCACTCTGTCCCATTGGTGGCTTCTTATAAGAATATTCAAAAACATTGAATATTCTCTATTACTTAAGAATAAATTAGATTATGTTACAAATTCCCTATATTTATAGATACTGAAATGAAGGCTTGTTGTAAAAAGTTTTTCCCGGGCCCCTTTTGGTCCCTGGAGGTTTGTAACCTGGCGTGCATGGCGGTTTGAACCTGGTTTGCAGAGGCTTTTGTCCCCCCAAAGAAATGTATCACACGCTTAAATCCTTTACACTGTTTAGCCCATATCTTAAGCACATTACTAGCTAGCTCTTTCATCTTAATTCAACCCATTCCCATTTTTCTTCCCACCACGTGGCCTGCAGCCCATGGCTCATCTGTTTCTTATATGTCTGTCTTCTTCGGGGGTCTGATGGAGACTGGCTTAACTCCACCCTTCTCTACCTGCCTGCCTGTGCTGATTCTCCACCCACTTCTATGGTGCTGTGCATAGGCCAAAACAGTGCTTTATTTATAGCATACACAGAACATTCCACCACAAAGGCTGAAGGTGAAATGGTCTCTATGTTGGAGCCAAAAGTATACTAAGTATCTTATGGGCACTGTGGTATTCAACTTGCTGCTCATCAGATGAAATTACTGTGAAAGTCACTATGCTAAGTAAGGTTCATAATGTTCCTCATTTATTCTGACCTATATGGTCAAGATGGTGTAACTGCAGTTACGTTTCATATGCCTTCCTGATATTCGTTGGGCACTTATGCCTCCAGGAAGTGTATTCCCCTAGTAGGGCTTCATTTTAAAATAACCAAATCAGGATTGCAAGGTCTCCTTCAGGAAACTTTAAGTACTAAATTATTCAAACATTAGAAAGTCACTGTAGCATATGTAAGGTGCACCAAACTAAATTTTATGGAGGCAGTCTTGTGGACCATGTGGTGTTCATGTATGCAATTTTGAAATATGTTTTCATACACCATGAAGCACTGTAGCCACCTTTATAACATACATAATATGAGTACATAGGAGACACCTTGTTTTTAATTTTTATTATTTGTGGATTACAGGAAGAAAGTTCCAATAACCTAAAAGAATATAAGAAAGGGAAATGGCTGTCAGGTTTAAGGTAGAGGACATGATTTCACTGGAATTATTAGTATGATACAATAAATAGTTATATTATAAGATTAAAGAATGAATAAGGCAAAAGTTTAAGTAACATGTATCATGAATGCCAATGTAACCCACTACAATAGTATATTTTAGTAATTTCATTGAAAGAATATTGTGTGCAATGCTTTACCTAGTGTGGTGCCTGTCACATGAAATAGAAAATGAAAGGTGCCATGCTGGGTAGAGGAAGGCTCACCATGTTCCTCATTGGTTGTTGCTTTTTACCAACAGTATTGTATAAGTGCATACCTTTTATATGGCTTCCTCTTCTTAGTTGAACTTTTCTACATCTAGGACTTAATGTTTCCTGATGATTACTTTATTTTTCCCAACATTCCTTTGAAAAATAATATACAGATTTGAAAACATAAAAAGTAGAGATCTATTTCACTCTTAATGTGAACAAATAAAATGAATATTAGCTTATAGGTTTTATTTTGACAGTTATCCAAATAACAGATAAAGATGGATACATGGAAAGTATAATAAAAATTATAGTTGAGATGCATTTCATAGGATCTATGATTACATATGATTTGGGTTCAAGCTGATAAAAATCTGTGAGGTCATAATATGGCTAGGGAAGATTGTGTTGCTTTTTTACTTTCTCATGACAAATGTGAGTACTGATTGCTGTGCTCTAGCAGGCTTTACAGCTACTGCGTAAGACATAAGACTAGTGATTGTACCTCCCTGTTGTCAGCTTGCAATTATGAAGTTAGCCCTCAGGGAGAAGACTTTTAGGTCAGAACTATTGCATTTTTTCCAATTCTTATCTGAAGTGTGTATTATCTTCAAAAGTGGGGTCTTACCTTCACATGTGTGTCAGAAAGATGAATGATGAAGAAATGTAGATTGATTTTTCTCTAGAACTTAACAATTAAATCAGATCAAGTTACATATCTCTTGTTTTATATATAATGTCATGGAATCTGAAGAATATGAACTAGAAAGAAGTTTGAGCAATTTAGTGTGAGGTTCCACATGAATGCCATTACATGTCTGTTAGAATCCTTATATAAAATATATATGAGTGTAACTTCTCTAGATGAAGAAAAGTTCACCACATTCCTCATGTGTTGTAGCTTCTTAATCATAATTATGTTATTCTTGGACTTACAGTTTCAGTGCTTGTGAATATCTATTTATTCTTTTTTTTTCTTTCCTTCTTTATTTTGTATTTATCAAAAAAACAGTAAAAAGAATTTAAAAATGCGGAAGAGTTAACAATAACTATACAGAGGATAATAATCATAAGCATGGCTTATCAAGGGTAGAAATTCAAAGAAGATTACTACACATATATTTTCTTTGTGTTCAGCTTTCCCTCTGAATTTTTTTTTCCATCCCTGTATATCCTTATTGAAGGTCTCTTCCCCCTCCCACCACACCTGATCATTTTTCTTCTCTGCAACTCCCCATCCCCTCCCTTGGCAGGGAGCCAACAGTCCTATGGTCACACTGGCCCAATAATGCTTGGACCAGTCTTCACTCCCGGCCAAATCCAGTTCTGTCCCCCCTCCCTCAAGAGTGAGTCAGGTGTTCCTATAGTTGGACTGGGGTTTGAAGGGTCAGTCCAGGGTGTTTCTGATCCCAAGCTGTTCAGTGGTTGTGGTTTGCTGCTTGGGCATGTTTGGCTTTTTTTCTTGTTTGTTTGTTTAGAGACCACTAGTGAGTGAGTACATCCCCTGCTTA